>LIAE01006519.1:329749-343693 GCA_002287525.1 Diploscapter pachys | reverse complement strand
GGAACAACAAACGCCTCAAGGGCCCTAGAGTAAATCATAAAAATTGGGGACGAAGGATATTACTGTATCATTTTTAGAGAAATATTTTAGAATCGTATTCAAATGGAATGAAGTGATTAGATTTGCTCTACAAAAGATATGGATCGGAATTTAAACTTTAGCAAAGAATGATGGATAATTTTTAAATTACGTTTCAAATTAATAGCTATGTCCTTTCATAAAACTACGCAATGCGAGAAACAGAGTGAATATCATTTTCTGTATTGCTCAAGGGCCTATTCATCCAATGCCAAATGGGATCAGCCTGTATTTGGTTTGGTTTGGATAGGCACTGTAAAAAAGCAAGGGGAGATGTGAGTGTAATCACAGAAGGATGAATAAAGAATAAACCAAGGGCAGGTAAACGCGCATGAATAATCCATACAAAGGGTGGGAACATTTATCGTTTTTGGATGAATACATCAATTTTTGGTTTTCTAATGGAAAAACCGTGATCTTCACGAATACTACACTACAGTAAACTACTGATAGTTTCGAAAAACTACTCCACAAGATCAAAATATCACAACCACTACATTTACATTCCAAAAATGTTCATTCGAATTTTGTTCAAGTTTTTATTCGATTTCAGAGTCGTTCAACAAATCGGGAGAAGTTCGAAAAAATCGTGTTTTAAGAGAATTTGAAGCTTACAATATTGCAAAATCAAATATGAAGTATCATTCTTTCGGTCAATATTTGCATAGAGATACCTTTTTATGTTTATGAAAAGAAGAAAAAGCCTTCCTAAAACGGGAAAGAGAGAGAGGGGACAGGTGGCTCGGCACCTGCGGCTAAAGCATCAGTCATGGTGGTTTTAGAGGTCATTTTTCGGGAATCTCTTCCCGTTCTTTTCCAGCAAAGGCATAAAATTAGTGTTACAGAGGTCGAAAAGTCGCCGAAAATTGTGCTTCTGTGCAATGAACCAAAACAAATCAATTGCGCTGTCAGAGAAGATTGTAATTACAGTAACCCTAGGTAATTTTAAGAAAAAGGAAATTATAAGGCAATGAAGAAGAAAAATTAGAGCCCGTACGACAAAAATGTAATTTTTAAAAATGAAAAATTAGAAGGAAAAAAAACTCACTCGATGGAGTAATTGATGCCCTCCGTGATCGCCATGTGCAGCTTCTTGCGGAGGATTTGTTTCGTCGGGTAGGAAGGCAGGTCGAGACGATTGAAACACGTGTGAGCTCTGAAAAATTCAGGTTACTCTACGAGATTGCTTCAATCTGAAGTTAAAGGAAACGCACAATTGACTGTGGGAAAATGAGTAAATCGCGTTGTTTCTATCGATATCTTCGACAAAGAAACAGGAATTGCGTCAGAATCAGAAAATCGACTAATCAATGTAACTTGCTCCTTCTGACTACTGCGCAAGCGCGTTTGCACGGGGCCCAATTCGCAGAGTAACGAGGGTAACCCTACTGTCTTTAGAGTTTCTTTGAAAAGGGAGCGCTAGTGTGTACGATAAAAGTAGTGACTAGAAAAGCTAGTGTTAAAAGGAAAAAAATATTCTAAAGATTGCAATGTTAGAGATTTACCTTGGGAGATAATCTTCATCACCCCACTTCTCGATCGTGAATTTCTTCGGTCCATTGCTGCCTCGCAACGCAGAAAATCCTTCGAACGGTATCGACGCAGCTCCGGTCACAAACTGAACAAAATTAACAAGAATAAAAAAGTAGATGACTCTTCAAACCTGCAGCAATTTGAGCCTTTCCGCATTGGTCATTTCCTCGACGACGTCCCAGAACCACTCGATCAGAACGTGCGACTCGAAATAACCGCCCTGAATTGAATTTCGAACATTATCTATGTTATGGGAGATGAGTTGTTTGGTTTTTAATATGTAAATGTAACTTGTCACATTATCGCTTTCATCAAACGAAATGTAAATTATAGAAATTTTGAAACATAACTCATAAATTCTCTCATTGAAATGAAAAGTAAAAAGGTAACCTTGTATTCCGTACTTTTCCTCCAGTCATCCAAATTGATTTCCAGCGAGCCAGACAACATCAACTTTAGCTCATTCGGCGAAAAGTCCTGCAGAAAATCTCGGTCGATTATCTGAAAACGTTGAATTTTCAATGCTTTAATGAAATTTATAACCTCATGCAATCCCCGAATGATAGCCTTCATCCTGGAATTCGTGCTCTGTTCGGTCTTCCACTTCACTGACAAATCGATGAAATCTGCCTTGTTTTCATCGGTCACCGCGAGACTCTTACCACCCGGAAGTAGCTCTTTTTCGTCCAACTAAAATTTTTTTTTTAAAAATCGTTCTTTTCATAGCTTTCAAAATTTTGTAGATTTATTTTTGAGAAGTTTGGAACGATAAAATTTGAAATAGGATATTTACATTCATGGACAAATCGATGTTCAGTTAACATTTTGTATGTTCCGATTTTTTTTTACGATCTTCATGAATTTTATAAATTCCACTCACCGTGCCACTGCTCTTGTCGATGACAGTGAATGTGAGCCCGAGTTCAGCAGTGACTTTGTTTTCCTTCAGCCAGATCATCGAGTTGTAGAATTCCTCGTCCACATGTCGAATAACTTCCAGAGTTATCGGCCTGAAATTAGAATTCCAATAGAATTTCCAGAGAAATTTCCTACTGTTCAAGAATGCAATGATAGAATATGTGCGTGAAGAAAGTGTCGATGAGACAACGATGCAGAAGGGCTAGTCCTAGAACTCGGCCGCACAGAAGGAACCTCAAATTATATTATGCGTTTTACATAAATCAAGAATTATTGAGTTGATTTGAGATACTTTTCTTTTTCAATAAATGAAAACAGCAATGTCCTGTTTCAAAGAAATCATAAACTCCTGGACTATTTTGGGAATTGATTAGAAATGCTATCTTGCAATAAATTCAATCAACAAATTTATATGTTTCACAAAAATAATAAATTGTTTCGCTACTTTGATCACTAATGAGTTTTGTATAACTAGGTTTATATTTTTAAAAATCATATCTTTAAACTCGAACTCACCACTGCTGCTCGTTGTTAACGAATCTGGACATAGTGCTGATCTGGACGGTGTATTGATTGTCGGCGGAATACTCGAACAGACCATAGAGGGGGTTGAAAAGTTCGCGAGACAGCAGATAAAATAGCTCACGGGAAGGACCCCCGTAATCCAAACTGAAAATTTGAAGTTCGGAAACAACGAATGTTGGGATATTGATAAAATAAGGAACAAATGCAAATTCAATGAAAAGGGAGCAATGAAATAGTTTCGCTTTTTCCTTGAAATTTACCCAATTTCATCATCGAAAATGATGCTCAGCTTGGCTCGCTTCAAAGTCTCAGGGTTTGCAGCCAAAATTTGGTCGAATGCATCCTGCAGCAGACGAGAACGACTGAATCGTAACCTGAAAATTTTAGTTTTCAGCGGAAAAGTAAATAAAATAAAATCCAACCTGACTTTATGCGGCCCTTTGCCGTACCCAGATCTATGAAGGCACGTGTAGAATCGGTTGATTTTCCGCTGCAACTCGCTTGAAATCGGTTGTTCTGCTGTATCGAGCATACTGAAAGTGGCTATTCTCAATGAAAAGTGAATAGTAAAAAGTTTTTCCTAACAATATGAATAGGAAAAAAAAACAATTCGGAAAAAGAATATTTTCATTTTTTCTTCAATTCGTTAAAAATTCATATCCTTCCAAAATTGCTAAAATGTAAAGTACCAAACCTGATAGCCATTGTGAGATCCAGATCGTTGGCGAGCGCGATCACAGCCGTGTGCCCGATCTTCTCGATGAGTCGCAGCTTCTTTCTGATTCGATCTGCAGTCGCCACGGACATTCGCTTCCCTGCCAGAAGAGCAATTTCATCTGTTCTGCTCACGATGTCCAATAAATTGCCGTTTTTGTCTAACTGAAAAATTCTGTTCAAGGAAAGGAGGAAAGTTGATGCTTAGTATTTTTGCAAGGTTCGTGGAGTCAGATTTCGAAACTTTACAAACCTTTCAAATGTCCTATTTCTAGCATAGCTGCAAATTGTTTTTAAACATATAAATTCTTACCCGTCTCCTAACCGGCGGCGCACTTCTGCCCCTCGGCTGTGCCCGCTCAGTCCTCGCGACTCGGGGAATTCGAGGATCGATCAAAGTCGTCGTTCGGTCCGTGTGATTCACAAAGACTACCTGCAAAAATAAGAAAATTTTACTGAATTCGTTGAAATAGTACCGGACTAGATTGAACACTCGTCCATCCCTGTGGCAGAGGAGAGCTTGTGTCCGCGAATGCATTGATGAATGAGACGAAGTCCTTGTTCTTCTCGAATCTGGAATCCCTGTCTATTGCCTCAGCGGTGGATAGCGGAGGTTTTTTTTTAGCTTTTAGGGATGCGACCCCTTTGAAAACAAAAACATAGTAGTCAATTGTAGCTTTTGATTACACGGCGAAACAGGAAATGCATTACTTTCGTAAAAATAAAGTTGAAAATTTGATTACTTTTCAATCGACTCTCCTCCACTCCGAATTCGATGCAGGATGTGCTTGAGAATGGATGAGGAATTGTAGATGAATTGGGCTTTCTGGAAATCAAATTCTTCGAAAGAAAATATCAAAGATCGCGAACCTGGTTTTCATGAATCAAATTTATGAAATCGTTTCTTTGCAGGAAAGCGTGAACAGTCGCTGAATTCACTACGGGCACTTTGTCGTCTACGAAGCGGCGAGCCATCGAATATCTGCAAATGGTTCGGCCTTGGAAAGAAACCTTGTACACAGAATGCAAGACAAGACTCGGAATTGAAAATAAACCAATTTCGTAGCACAGATTAGGGTCCCAAGTGAGTCTGCAAAAATCGCCTCCGGTGGGAGACGTGGTATTTTTTGGGACATTTCGAATTTTGACAGAGCGCGGGCCCAAAACAGAAAATAAAGGCCATTTTCATCAAGCTTCGGACTGAAACAATATCCCACCTCTTGAATTCCTCGTTCACGAGATTCTTCTGATTGATGAGTCCATTCAATTGATTATCCATAATTTCCCTTGTATGGTCGGTCTGAGGTCTCTGCCAGGTGGTTTTCTTCAGGACATGATTGATGTAGAAGGGGCGTCCTTTCTTGTCGTAGGCCAAATCCCAACCGAAGGGCAGAGCGTTCAGATTGGAGCGAGACAACTGAAAAGTATCATTTTCGTAATTGGAATTGGATAAAGATTTCACGAAATTTCTTATTCTCTACCAGAAATCCTAGCGCAATATCACTGTAATAGCTTTCTAACTAACTTGGAAGATTTTTGAAGTATTTCTTCAGTTTCGTGAAAATTCTTACCTCATTACTCCTGGGGAATTGCGCGTGATTGGAGCTGGAAGCAGATGAAGAACTGTGCATAGATGAGCCAGATGTTGAGGCCGACATCGATGAAAGCATCGCAGCCGAGCCGATATTGTCAAATTCTGCAAAACATTCAATAGTTTGAAGAAAAATGATGAAGCTTACCTTGCCGAATCGGAACAATCGCCACTGAAAGCTGCACGATGAAGTCGCTCTTTCCGGAAACTGGCAGGGAAATATTCAGATCACTGAAAAGTCACTTGTCGAAATCCAAGAATGATGTTTGGTATTGAAAAGAAGAAAATTCAAATAAATTGCGGTAAATGAAGGTCTCGTTTGAAGAAAGAGTTGGATAGTTTTGATACTATAATTCTAATCCAAGATTTTTTTTCAGAAGAAAAATCTTAGAAATTTTGCAAATGAAAACCCGTTGTTGTGCACATTCGCAGATGGAGATATAAGTGGATCGTGGGGATTTTGACGCCTTGCTTTTTCCGGACATAAAAAAACTAGAAATAGCAATAAATCGGGGGGCAGAGCGATTGTCTAAAAAGGAACGAGACGGCCCAAAGTGGGCAAAGAAAAGGGGAAACTGACGAGAAATCTCAGGGGAAGGTGCAAAATGCGGGCAGATAACTAAAAGGGGACGCAAAAAATCACTGCTCAATACAAAAAAGACTAAAGCTTGTCCAGAAGAGCAGAAAGATAACTCAAGCAGCTTTCAAGAACTATGCTTCAATATTGAAGTGTAGGCATTTTGAGATATATCCAGGAAAGGGAAATTTGATCTGTTCAATCTACGCGAAATGCCACAATCGAAGGAAATTGCTGATTTGGAATGGAAGAAGTCAAAAAGCAGCAGAAAATGAGGCAATTTGAAGAAAATGTGATAGCCGTGAGAGATAAAAGTTGCATCGCAACATGCAAGTCAACTTGATGCATGAGTAGAATGAAGAAAATGAATGATGAAAGCAAATTTATCATCGAGGAAAATAAATGACTAGAACTAGAGATATGAAAATGAAGATATCACACTTTAGAAGGAAATTTTGAATCAACAAGTCATACAAAATAAGACAGAAATTCCAGGAATAAGATTTTTCTTGCAGTATTCTGCAAAGCTAGAACTTTTGAAATTCCATTTCTGGCGCAGATGAATTGAAGGTAATTTGCTAGCGTATTTTTCAAAAATGCAGATAAAATTTATTTTTCATGAAGATAAATAGGGGAATAAATTGCTCACCTCGTAAGACAGTGAATCTCTGAGACCGAAATGGACGAGCGCAAATTCCCGCAGGCAACTTCCAGAGTGTCGTTTTCACGAATCGGGAAGCGTATCTCCTGAAAAGGGACTGACATTTCGACATTCAACACTGCAGCAGATAATAATCAAATTATTGCAGACTAATCAAATTGCATGAGCAATGCTCAAAATATTCTTCCGACAAAATACATTGATCCTCCAGAAAAAATAAAAGATTTTTGCCTTTAAGAAATTTCTGAGAGCTCGAAGTTTAGGAGAAAACTTGATTTTTCAAGAAAAAGTCAAATTTAAAAGGAAAAGTCTTACCCTAATTCCAACAATAGTCCCATTCACCATCCGAATTTTCTCAGTTTTCCCACCACAATTGATCGTCAAAACAGCGGTAAGCTTGTTATCACAGGCAATTTCTGAAAACTATTTCATCATTTTTTTCGAGATTCATAAAAAATGAAACATTTTCTCAAAATGAATAATTTTCAAATTTGTTAAATTTTGACCTTGAATGACCAGATCAGCTTTGTTGGTGACTTCAAGACATGGCGATCGTAGCAGCATCAGACCTGTCATTCCATCGACGTATCTAAAATTTAGCTTTTCGTGGAATAAATTCACAAAACTCTACCCAAAGAATAATCGTTTCGTATCACCGATGATTTGTGAAGACAGAGTCCAGCTGAGCACTCCTTTGTTCACCGAATCCTTCACGCCGCGATGGTCCAGAAATGGAACTGCGGGGGAGTCTGGGGAAAATAATTAAGAAATTCTCAAATTAGAAGGAAAATTATAGGAAGGGTAGGATAGGCCACATTTCCTGCATAAAAGGCTGTATGAACGTACAAATGTCGAAAAACAAACAACCCGAAACCGGAAGTGATTTCTGCAACTTTGAAAAATCCGAAATCGAAAATTTCGCACGACACTGCTGTATAATTTTAAATTTAAAGAAAATTTGGAAAGATTTGCGATTACGCATAAATCAAAACTGTCTCTATAGATGAAAAATACCGTAATCGAAAAGTCCGATCCAATCGATAAGCGGATTCGAGCTGACCACATTCCATTCGAGTTCCAGGGTCTGGAAGTTTAGAATAAATGGAAAAAATCGATAAAATTACAGTACCTGTCCAAAACTGCTGCTACAGTAGACCACTTCATGCGACAAACTCAATAGGCCTTCAGAAGCCGCGTCATCCATTTCAGACACGCGCCTCGCGACGTGCTTCGCCTTCGACGTCCGTCGGATCACAAACATCTCGTCTTCGAGCTCTAAAATTCATGAATTCACGATTTTCCCCGAGATTTATGTTTACTCTGAAAATTTCTCATTTTCCCTAGAATCATAAATTTCGAATTTGATTTCGAGAAATCGTGGCAATCTTTACAAATTCGCCTCTAGCGAGCGATATTTCGGCCTTCAATCACGAGGCGCAAAGCTACACGGGCATTTTTGGCAGCAATCGCAACCAAGTCCCAGGTGAATTTGCTCACGAAAATATGCCTGGCAAAATGCGGGGCAGATGCGTTTTGTGAGAATAAATAGAAGACTAGAGATGAGCAATGCAGATGTTGGAATTATAGTAGATTTTTAGGGGGCAAAAAGCCGCAGAATAAAGCTTATTCGTCTTTAAACTAAATAAATGCAAATAGCGCCTAGTTTGACGTTAAAAGATGATCCTTTATTTGTAAAGGGTTGAATTTCAATCAAGCTTATTTAGGCTGAAAAACCAGACCTATTCAAAGCGCAATATCAGATGATGCAAATTTCAAGAAAAAAGTCATATCGCGAGAAAAAACATGCCATCTGATCAAGTCTTTAATGCAGTTCATTAGAGAATGAATTAGTGCTTATTGGGCCAAAGCAAGAAAAAATTGCTTTTACTTGATTGTGAGTTTTCTGGATGAATAAAGTCGGCAGTCCAAATGCACCGAAAGTCCTTTTTAGGCAAATAATAAGCAAAGATATTCACTGCATGAAAGCAATTGTTTTATCAAGATCAAAATTTATGTGAGTCAGTAGTGAGAGATTTCTTCAAAATATAGAATGCTTAAAGAATTTAGAGTTTATTCTTTAGTTTTTTTTGCGAATTAGCTGATCTTATAAAATTTTGAGATTATCTAAATGCGTTTTAGAAACTTTTGAAGAAGATTTTGAATGGATGAAATGGAGCAAAGAATCGAAGCAAAATGCCAAACGAGTCAAATAAACAAAATGGGGGAATCCAGACTGAAAAACCGCGTGAATTATTCAGTAAAAAATCTGCTCAAAGTGGGGTAATTTGTCAAAGATTACACGGAACTCTTTAAGATTTAGGATAAAGATTTAGATGCTGCTATTTTTGTTTTTCGAAAAAGAAAAAAAAATTAATTGATGATGATCAATGAAGATCAGCTTTTAGTAATAACTTCGAGAAAAAAAACCTAAATTTCAACAGAATGATTTGAACCATGCACATCTAATTGTGTGTTGCGTTCCAGCAATTTAGAAAAGTGTATCAGTCAAACGGAACTAGCAAAAGCAAGGCCGAGTTCAAGCAAAAGTTTGGTGGAGATAAGGGCATTTAGACATCCCGCCACTTCCTCTATGGATCTCTCTGTCAAGCAACTCTCAAACCCATATTTTTTTGCTTTCTTGCCATCTATATCTCTTGCCTTCCCTCGTTTATCCTTTTTTGTTATCCCCCAAACCTCCCCGAATTCGACCCTGCAAAGCAGCGAACTCTGGGGATTTTCCCTTCGACTTTGCGGAATGTCGCCCTTTGCCAGAGGCAGTGTGACAAACACGATTGGGGCATTTGGGTCGCGATTTATGCCTTTATGCCTTCATTCCTTGTTCTGTATTTTGAGTTTGAGCAGAGAAATTTTTGACTCTAACAAATTGAAGAACTCAATCTTGATCTGAAATCGAATTCTTCAATAGAAAATTTCAGAAATTTTGAATCTTGATAATTTTTGAAAATCGTTAGAAATGTGCAGTTCAAGACGAGATTAGTGCGAAATAATTTTAAAAAAGTGAGGGTGAGTCAATCACTACAAATTCTACGCACTAAAACTAGGAAAAAGCCATGCTTAGCCAGAATAAAAATTCTTCAATTTGCAATAATTTTAAGATTTATTAAAATACATCATCGATCTATGAAAATGTTCAAGAAAGCTTATGTATGATATGGCTTAAAACTTTGGAACGTAAATTGTCATCTTTGAATACCAAATTTATGGACCTTTACCATGAATACATTTATCGAATTAGGAGGAGAAACTCGTACTGATTATGAATTTTTATCATCAACCAAATATTGACGATTGAAGTGACGAAATGCCTAATTACCCTACTCAAATGTCGTCAAATTTAAAATTATTTTTTTAGGAAGTTTCTGATTTATACTACCTTGAACAGTTATATGGCTTTCTAGAAAGAAATGGAAATGATGATTACATTTGGTCTTCGAGAGGCGGTTCAGGCCCGTGGTCGATGTGGTTGTTGACCGTGGCGCGCATCGAGGCGATTGCGGCCTCTCGATTGTCAGCTTGGATGATGCCCGTTCCGGAGACGATCACATTCGCGCCTGCTCGAGCCGGGATCTGAAACTTCGATAAAACTGATATCTTTTTAAACAAACCAGCTTATTCGAAATAATGCTAGTTCTTTTGAATAAAGTGATTTTATGTAGGCTTCAAAACATGTAGCCTTTTGAATAAGCATAAAATGCGTTAATTCAAATAGTATTATTTGTTTTTATTTTACCTCAACATTTTGCGGCGTCACGCCCCCATCGACTTGGATATTCAGTTCCGGGTACTCTTGACGCAATCGCTTTACCTGGAAATCAATAAATTGCATCTGTTCAAAGAAAATCCAACAATCCAACCTTCTCCATCATGCCATCCATGAATTTCTGCCCACCAAATCCGGGCTCCACAGTCATAATTAGTGCGTGGTCAATATCGTTTGCATGTCTGAAAATTTCGTTAACTCTCTAGAAAAGAAGCAATTGGCATACTTCAACAGAGCATCGACAGGTGTCTTTGGCTTGATTGCCAATCCAGCCTTCATGTTGTGATTGTGGATCTGAAAGTGGCATTTTTCATTTTACCAACAAACAAAATCAACCATAATTCTTCCTAGTATTAATTAAACTTCCAATGAAACATAAGAATTATTGCCAAGAAGTAGTAAAGAGAAGCTGGCTCAATTAATATAAAAAAAGAAAATTTCTGAAACATTTTCCAAAATTTTAGCGCATGTCAATAACAGAAGAAAAATACTAAATTCTACCTTTTCGATGAGTTCTTTGACAGCCTCGTCGTTCGGCAGTGCTTCGTAGTGGAAAACGAACAGATTCACGCCAGCTTTTGCCATATTCTCCACCCAGAAACCGGGATCTGATACCTGAAAAATTAAAAAGTCATTTCGAAAGGGAAGAAACAGTCTCCTGTATTTATATATGGATGACAGGCACCGACAGCTGTATTTGTCAACGGCTTTTCCTTATTTCTCCGCTTTTTCTGCATTCCCTACCCTACCTATCCTCATTGACAAATACAGCCGTCTGTAAATAAAGATGGCTGAAAGGAAATATTGCAAACCATGAGGTGTGCATCGAAGTAGGGAGCCGATCCCAGGTCCTTCCTCAAGCATTCGATGACCGGGTGGCCGATTGTCAGGTTCGGCACGAAATGACCGTCCATCACGTCCAAATGCAGCCTGCAAGTTATCTTAGAATGATTACCTTCTTGTTTTTTAAAAAGTCAAACTTTGTAAACGATCCGTGGTATGAAACCGTGATTGTATGAATTCATTGAAACATATTCAAATAATTGTGAGTTAGAAAATGAGTGATTTGAGAACAAATACTACTAATTTTAGAATTGAAAAGTTCACACCACGAATATTTTGGAAAGCCCTAGTTTATGAAAGGATTTTTTTGTGAAAATTTTACAAACTTTCTCACCAATCAGCTCCAGCGTGGACCAACTGCTTGCATTCCGCGCCGAGCTGCGCCAAATTGGAGTTCAAAATTGACGGGCAGATGATCGCTCGCACAGGGGGCATTTTTGACGAGATTTCGATTATTCAAATCTGAAAAAAAACAATAAAATTAGAAGAAAATCAATATTCCACCACCAAAATATTCATTGGGAAGTAAACACCATTGTTGTTACAATTTCATATCGCTTCTCACCAAATATGCCCTTTATTCCGTAATTCGATAACTCATTTTTGTGATAAAAAAAACCTGTTCTTCTACTGCAAAAAAAATCATCGACTCCTTCCCAGGAAAACAAACGAATGAATAATAAATAATCATGACATACAAATCGCGAAAAATACAAACAAAATCAGAGGATCAGAAGTAAGCATAATTTCAACACATTTTCGAAAGTTATTTAGCTCACCTCTGATAATGATTCAAATAGAAGGAAAATAATTCGTTAGAAGTCTTCGAATAAAATTCATCTTTCAGGAAATAAAATTATCGTAATATTTTGCTCATCAAAACCACATGTAATACGAATAAATATCACAGAAGGAGTACAAGATAAATGATAATTGGAAGCGAAAGAATGAATGAAAATTCAGAAAATAGTTACACAGTACATTTAAAATTGAAACTACTGTAACCACTTTACAAAAAGTCCTACATAGTAATGTTCGTCACAATTAACCCCGGATAGAATAAATAATTGCTACTGTAATTCTATATACACTTGTGAGTTCTTTCGACTAATAAATTATGTTTCGATGCAAGTCACGAAAGAATATCAAAAATATGAAATCGTCATTTGAAGCTTCTTCAAACAAATGAAATGAGTAAAACTGCGAATAACTTGAACTTCATATTTCAAATACGCTTCAAAAATGAGTGGATTCAAATATTCAAAAATGATCACGATACTGAAGTTAAAAATGATACGGAGAAGAAAATGTTGAATTTTAAATCCCAGTATTTCTACTTACCGACCGAATCAATGTGAGGCAGAGTGATTGGCAGAGAGCTGAGCGAATGAGTCATTCAGGCAATGACATACCAAATGGTGAAGATGAAACAGGCAGAAATCACTCCGGCCATGATGATCGCGTCCTTGCGCTTCTTCGTTTGGATCTTCAGCATCAGATTGTTGATCATAGGGTATTTCTCTGCAAAAAAGCGCTTTAATAAAGAAATGCTCCAAAGATATTTCTTCTTCAGTGAAAATTTGATAAGCAGCATTTGTTGTGTTCATCCTTGAAAAAATAAGTAAAACCATAAATGAATAAAACCTTTCATAAGAATATTCGGTATTTAAAATTAGAGCAAATCTTACTAGTCATTTGATCGAGTTTCTTGCTGATTCCCCGCATGTTGTAGCCCTGTCGGGCGAGGTTCTCCTTGGTAGACATGGCAATGCTGAAACATAGCCATAAAGTCGAATCTCCCAAATAAGCCTGCCTGATCTGTTCATCTAACAGTCTATCGCAACTGTTGATGTGATCGTTCTCCTTCAGATACAGATCAGACGCCTTCGCGCGGTTGTTCAGACACGTCAGATTCTCCGAAGACTGATTCCCATTGCTCGTGCTGCTCGTCGTCAGGAATTCTCTGAATTATATTTCACCTCATTCATTTTGGATGTTTCAAAACAGTAGCTTATAGTGAATGCATGAAGAGTTTTCAGTTGGTTTAGATTCTTGTATAAACCAAAAAATAAATTGGTGTACCTGTCCAACTGAGCCTTGACATTCTCCTTAGCCCGTCTGAATTCAGTGCCGTAATCTCTGAGAATGTCGCGATGGCGTCTGAGAGTGTGCTGCACGGCAGGATTCGAGGCCCACGACGAGGAGGAGGTGCCTGACGAGCCGACCACGTCCGACATCTAGCAATAAAATTTATTTTAGAAGCTATCGACGAAAATATTTAGCAATTTTATAAATAAAAGATGGTAATAATGTTTCGTAAAACATTTGTGAAAATCTTCTTGGAAGCTGAAATTTTTTTCTTAAAAACGGAATAAAACTACCTCGTCATTGATGTGAGTGAGTTTGGAGACGAGTTGCTCGATTTCAGAGGTCAGCGTCTCGTACATCGACTGGCGAGCAGACAGGGAACGCTCCTCGCTGTCGAAACGGCCTGAAAATAAAATCATATATTTTGAGGTATTTAAGAAGTGTCAGGGCTAAATTTCCTAATGGTTGATATAAACTCTACATACCAGATAATCTATTCACTTGAAATTTGCTAGTTTTGTATGACGATTGACTTGATAAGCCTACAAAATCTAGTAGTGATTTTTCAAAAATAGCCGTTTTTGTTCGGTCATTTTTCTAGCAAGTTGTTTGTTCGTCAAAAAATCTAAAATCGA
>LIAE01006519.1:306194-328205 GCA_002287525.1 Diploscapter pachys | reverse complement strand
AAAAACCTGGATATTTTTCCTAGCTTTCGTCAATGAATTTGCGAAATTCATGGAAAAATCATTCCATCTCAATCTTTCCTAGAACTTGTTGAAAATAAATCAGATACCAATAAAACATCTAAGATTTGAATTTAATACTCCGTGTATAGACTCACTCAGAAAACGTTGTTTTTTTGTCTTCAAAACTGTTTAAAACCTACATCAATCATATTCTGATCCTGCTGTCCTTGTTCAGCCCCATCTTGATTCAGCTCTTCTGGATGTGCAGCTGCCTTCAACTGGCTGTAGTCCACGAACAGTTGACCGTAGTCAGAGAAACCCTGAATATGATCATTTGAAGGGATCATCCAATATTATCTTGATCAAACAGAAAGTTCATTTTTTTAATTGTGCACGTCTTTTACTCAAATTTCTGTGAGTGCGCACGACGGTCATCAATTGTAAATAAAAATAAATGCGATATTTGATCGTTTTGTGCATGTCCGCAGACATTAGCATAAACGCCGCGCAATCTAACAAACGAACTTTTTTCTGTTTGACCAAGATAATGTGACAACATTACAAACTTTCAGCATGAGGAAATAGCATGCAGAGATATGAGAAGTTTGGGGAAGGATAAAAAAATTCCATTTTTGCATGCTACTTTTTCATGGTGTAAGATTGTAATGCAGTAGTAAAGTATCCAAGTTGATATTTTAAAAAATCAAAGGAATCCCTCGAAATACCTTGATTTTATCAGCGACATTCTCGATCATTCTCGAGTAGCGCCTCAACTCGGCTGCTTTCAAGTAGAAAATGCAGTCTGGGGCCACCTGGAAGTAAAATTTTTGCTAATAAAAAATTTCAAATGCAGTGAAGTAATCTGTAAGAGACAATGGAAAAGTACCTCCTTAACATAGAGCTCCCTCGCCAGTTCATAGTCCTCAGCTTGAATGGCATATTCGAAGGCTTTGGCTGATTCGCCTCTGAAACATATCTTATCTTTCTTTTTTTTCCAGAAAATAGAGCTGTGAGTATTTTTTATCAAAGAGTTAAAGTGAGTACTTTTGTCTCAAACGCTATTTTTAACTTTCTTTCTCTTTTTTGAGACAAAAGACTCGTAGACGAAATAAAATTACCTCGCTCTAGCCACAATGCACCTTGCCTCAGCCAGCCAGGCAGGTTTTGCGTGAGGGCAGAATTTGTTGATTTCGTCTTCCAGCGACAGGTTCAGCTCGATTTCATAGGCTTGGCGCACGATCAGATCACGCATCGCTTTTTCTCGCCTGAAAAAAATGAGTGAAACTTAGATTTCCCTTGATTTTAATGCATTGAACAAATTTCAATAATTTCCTTGAGCTTAACGTTTGGGTATTTAGATAAAAGCAGATAAAATGGGCATTAACTTTTCAGGATTTGATAATCATGTAATCATGTCACTTCAATTTATAATAACGCCTTAGCATTTCTTATAACTCTTGCAATACACATTGCAATTCATCTGAAAATGAAATAAGAAATGTATGTTTCAAAAGAACCATAATAAGAGATGTTTCAAACAAGTACCGTTGCGATATCCATAACAATAGACCTTATAAAATATATTCGCAAGGGAAATTTCTTCAGTAAATTTATATAAATTCAGTCTATCCGAGACGAAATGATAATAACGCGGAGAAGATCGGTCATCGAGAACGAGAATGTTAGAGAAAGTAGAGAACTATTCATTAGGCACGTTATTTCGTCGAGAAAGTTTCAAGCTCCTGAGTGCCCTTTTATGTTCAAATAATCGTTTCTTTGCGCGCTGGCAATATCGTCCCACATATTTTCAACTATGCCATAAAGCATGTGACTTACTGCAGATGACTGTCGAGATGACTGAGGACGAAGAGAGCAGGTCCGACTGCCTTATGGGACTCTAGTTGGACTGCGAACTGTCTGTGGAGCCTGTCGAGGTTCTCGGCAGCCATCGAGTTGTAGCCGTACGTCCGCAGCAGAGACCACACGAACCAGCTGCAAACAGAACAATCTCTACCTTCACATTGTAATGTTTACAAAAAAAATTCTGATAAACAAATCGCGAAAATCGATCACCCAAAATGAATACATTTTTGCAAACGAATCTATGCTTATGTCGGGTATTTTAACCTGAGTTTTTGCACAGGATCATTTCATCAGGTTTATCGTCGAATTATATGGTGCTATTTAAGACATTTAGGGTTTAAAGGGTACTTTTCAAAATTTCCTGTTTCAAACGCCACACTTCTACCAAAAACGCATTGGGACTCGAAATAAAGCATCAATTTACCTCAAGCACAGATCATTGATAGAATTGGACGACAGGTACATGAGCGCATCGAGAACGGTCTCGATTCTGTGTGCCGGATTGCAGGCCAAGTGGATCAGCTGGAAATATCGACTTTTTAAAATCAATATTCTAGTTTTTCAGAAATTCTCTACCTCTTCATAGAAATGTCCGTCGGAGTTGGCAGCCTGTCCAGCAGTCACTTCATTTCGATATCTCTCGTACGCATCTTCCAGCGATCCTGCGCCACGCGTCCACCACAAATGAAGGCCGAGACACTGAAAATAGGGAGATTTCATTTTCACTCAAAATAATTCCATGATTCATGTGATATTCGATCAACGTCAAAAGATAACTAAAAATCACGATTTTTCTCTACAAAGAGATAAGAAAGAAACGACAGAGTTGTTTGGAGAAAGAATGGCGTATCTGGAATTTGAAGAATATTTTCTCATTTTTAAAAATTACCTGTTTCCAATCGAGGCCCTCCATGCAATTGACGGTTTCCTTCTTACTCCTGACGATCCTCTCCAAACTCGTTCTGCCGGCCAAAATCATGTAGACCTTCAGCACGTCCTTGTCCATGTACTGCAGAGTGTCAGACTTCGACCAGTGATCAAGCTGAAATTCGTTGAAAAAGCATTTTAGTGGGTCAATTTGTTCGAAATACACGATTCAATCTATCAGTAACTATAAAAACTAGTTGATATTTTTACAAAAATTGAAACATATTTAGTTTTTTTTTTCAATTTTCGAAACTTTATCAAAATTTGTATGTTTACTTGTGCCTGCATTTCTTTCCGATTGGTGTCAGGACAGATGGGATAGGCAGCCAAGAAGGAGGCCAAATGAGTCAGTCTCTCCTCTTCAGCCTTTCTGATCGCCTCTTCCAAATCGCCAGAACACATCGCTCTCCACACACTCGCTCCTGAAAATTCCGAAAGTTTAAGTTTATTCAGAAAAAAGGCAATTCGACGCCAATCGACAATTTTCAAACTAATTCTTTTTTTATGGAAAACTTGTAATATAGTATCATTTTGTAAAATATTCTAGGAAATATTCATCTGAGCAACCGTTCAAGTTCAAAGTATCAACAATTTTAAGACATTTTGAAACGTAGATTGCAAAATCTTTAGTATCTCTTGCAAAAAAATACCTCTAGCATTTGACTTCTCGATGCTGCGATTGAGCGTGGCATGTTGGATCTCCTGCCTCATCCAGTGGCCGAGACGCTCTGCGCGAACACTCCTCCAGGGGCCTTTCTTGTCGAACGGAAGCAAAGCCGAGCACAACGAGAAAGTGCGCGAGTGCAGGGTCGAATTGTTGTCTGAAAATTAGCTTTCTTGAAACATAAAAGCCATCTTCTAAAATTTTTGAGTTATTCGGAAAATGATAGAGGAAGGATAACTATTTTATCAATGATGTCAAACTATAAGAAGAGAAGAAACGGAAAAATCTAATCCAATTGCATCGTAACATATTTTACAATTTGTAAAACCGTTTACCTCTAGCAGTGTTTGCGTATTCCTTGAGAAGAACGGAGAAGCAGTCCTGTTTGAAGACGGTCTGTGGCACGAACGAGTGTTTCTCCATCGAGTTCTGAATCGGTCTGGCCGTAGTTTCTGTCGTGCGATTCCATGTCGAATTGGACAGCGTCTTCAGCATCATGTCGTACATCGCTGCCTAAACTTTCATTTTTCTTACTTGAAGTCGACTTTTCAATCGTTTTTGAAAATCACATTGATAAAATTGAAAATAAGAATCGTATGTTTCAGTTTCCTATCAAATATAATTTCGAACTTATTGCAAGATAAGCGTTTTTATTCATTTGCTGTAAAGAAAAATCTCTGAATTCGCAAGATTCGACTTGCATACTTGTATTAAAAAAATAGTTTATTTTCTAAGGAAGAAAAAAGATATGCTCTTTTCCTCTCTCAATAGAGAAGACAGGCACTTTTCTGCGGGTCGAATTTTGAGATGTCTAAAAGATCGCCGACCTTGTTCGTATCGGAATTCATGTGAATGTGCCCGATGGCGACCTCGTTGCTGCCGGGCTGCCTGCTCACGACGAACCTCTGCCCGACCTGCACCCCGGCCACACTGCCCCAGCCGATCCGGGCTGCATTTCCCATCGCCACTCCGAAGTCCATTCGACGACTCGCGTTGTAGCTCACCGAGTTACGGGCCTGCAATTTGTTATTAGGTTTTATAAGAAAATGTAGGTTTCTAATTCGTATGAAAAACAGGGGATAGATGAGGTTTTGATACAATTTTTCTGTGGAGTTTTAGTCAAAAATCAAATTCGAAGCTCTTAAATCCTCTCATCAAAAGTAGAACACCTTTTCAAAAAAAAAACGAGCGAGAGAAGAATGAAGTAGCATTTGTTGAAAATTGCTGGTATTATATTCAGATGTTTTCTTCTCGTACTTTCATATTTTCTTCCAAGCAAAACAGTTTCTTTACCATATATCCTCCAGTGAACTGATGAACGGGCGCGATCTGTTTCAGATTTCTTTCCTTCGAAATGGCCAACTTCTGAGCGGCCATCGCATGCAGGAGAATTTCACTGAAAATTCATCAAATTTCTCGAATTTCCCAGAAATATTCTGATCTAGGCAGACTTTCAGTCAAACTGAAGAAATATAGGGATGAAGGTACGCAAAAAAAAAAATTCTGTCCCAAACGATGCCTAGGTCTGGAGGTATTGCGCATACGTTTGTGTGTAGAGATCCTCGATTTCCTCGAGTTTCGGTTTCTTTTCCTGGGGAGGAATGATGGCTTCGAGCTGCTTGAGGAAGTCATAGGATTTGGGAGCCGAGTTTGGGTCGACAGACAGGGGCTGACGGTGACGGCCCAGGTCTTCCAGTTTGGCGAGACCGCGCTGTAAATTTGAAACTTAAAAATCAAATTCGTTCATTTCATTGGAACTCTGAAAATTAGTAGCTGGACTCATTGCAATTGGCGATTTTTTTCAATGGAATAAAACACTGATAAGAGCATTCTTGAAACATGAGATTCAACTTTATGAAAATCTACCTTCATCTGATTTTCCATCAAAATCTCATCGTCCTGCTCGCTTTCCATCGGCTCGTTGTTCACCAGAGATTCCAGAACCTGCGAAATTGAAAATTTTTATCGAATCAGGAAAAAACACGAACCATCAAATCGGCCCCTTCCCCGTCGGGAAAGTACTGCGCCTGCATCTGGAATTCCATCAGACAGTCCGCATTCGCGTCCTTTTTTGAGGTGATCTGCAAATTAAAAGAAAATGAAATTTTCGAAGAGGATCAAACGCAACTCTATAATCAAGCATTTCTAGACATTTTCATTGTCAAATATCATCTATTTGAAGCATAGCTGGAAAATCAAATATTGCAATTTTTGAATATGTTTCAAACATTAGATATTTACTTGAGTGTTATCAATATTCCGGTTTATATAAGTGTTTTAAACTAGACAAAAAAGTGTACCTTAGCCCGTTGAACTTTGTTCTGGACTTCCCTCTCCTCGAAAGACTTCTCCAATTCATCAGTTGTAGGCACATCCCCCTGTGCTCCATTCTGCGCAGCCAGAATTCGCCCCTTCTTCACGCGTCCCACCAGTTGATTCTCCACGTCTTCGTCGTCCTGAATTCCCAAATTCAGTAATTCAGTACTCGCTGCGCTATGATGCCCTTCTTTAACGTATGAAAATCGTTTTACATCTCTATTCTTAATGCTATTTTCTATCTGAAAAAATGGCATAAAAATAAAGAGGAAAAAAGATTTTGCAGTTAAAAGACAGGACGAAGTGATACCGTAATTCAAGCGCTTTGTAAATCACAGTACAGATTTTGAAAATTGTGATTTGAGAAAAAAAACATCGTATTGAAATTTAACTAATATCTCATAAGTTTCAAATATTCTAAATAAAAGATCGCCTCATAACATATTATGTTAGTCCAGTTTCTAATACGTAAAGCCCAAGCTCTTTAAAAAGTTGAACTAGATGCCTAATAACTAGTGAAGTGATGAGTCTCAATTAAAACTTTATTCTCAAAAAAGCATGATTCTTAAACAAGGAAATATAATTCTTTAAAAATACTGATAAATTAGCATGAAAAGATACAACTGACGAAGAAAATCCCACAAGAAGTTTCAGGAGTGTCAGCCTCCGATTTGGCTGATCTTTTCACTATAGGGGTATTTCAGTACGTAAATAACGAATCCGAAATCAAAAATGCTGACATTGAGTCTTAGGCTCGGAGTTTAGCTTGAAAACATGACGAAATAGCGTGTGAAAATGAGCGAGTAAAAGAAATGCCCAAATTTGAATACATTATTTGGCGGACGTTTCATTCCTCTTTTCTGCTAAAATGGTAAGCTCTGCATTGAATGGCCATTAAAAACCAAACACTAAACCTAGGGCTCAACATCAGCACTTTTTGACTTCGGATCAGTCATCTACGCACTGAAATACCCCTATGGTGAAGAAATCAGCAAAATCGGAGGAGGGCATTCTTCCGAAACTTCCTTTTGTCAGCATAAATGAGCTAAACTTAGAATGGGCAAAATATAAATAGATCAAAGAAAAAATATTAGTCGTTGAGATACAAAATTTCGTGAAACATAAGTAAATTTTGGTAAAAATTGAGCAAAAAATATCTTTTGTTTACTTTTGTAGCTCAAAGACGACAAAATAAATTAAATGAATTTAGAAATTAGAAATTACAAGAATCAATGTCAACTTATTAATAAGAAATAAGTAAAAGAAACAAGAAGGGCTTGGGCTTCATACGTCATTTTCACTTTTTCGTTGTTTTATACGGTAATACGGTAGTTGTTATCAGTTTGATGTTGTTGGGCTATTTTTAGAAAATACATGACATACTGACATGAAAAATAATGTAAGCATTTTGAAAGGAAAAAATATCATCATGGCTTACATGTCAGCGTTATTGTATGCTATGCTTTCGGCTAACTGCAAACTTCACACATTTTTAACGATAAATTTTTGCAAAAAATTAGTGTAGTTCAACCAAGCGAGGTTTACAATGAGCCAGTGTTTCCAAATAGCCTTTTGCTGATGTTGTTTATGGACTAACCGATAGGCCGTATTTACTGAAGTGTTCGACGCGGAAGACCCACGAGCCAGTCAGCGGCCGGTAGTCCTTGAACTCTGCGCTCATCTTCGAGGTCTGACGCTCCAGGAACTCGCGCCATCCAATCTCTGTCAATTCGATCGGATCCTGAAGCCAAAATTGGAATATTCAACTCAGAAAATTTATTTTATGAATATTTTGATACGTTTCACTGTTACTACAATCTAAAGAAATAGTATGCAGAGTGATGATATTAGAGAAAAGAAATATATCTTTACATACTAAACACTATTCTTCAGGTTTCAAAATTGAAACATGGTAAAATATAATTTGAAACCTAATATCTTAGTTTCCATCAAAATTTTCTCAATTTATATTATCAAGGTTCGACTTCTGTTGAAGAGCGTTGTTAAAATTGCCCATTTTATATAAAAAATTTCTCTGAAACCTATATCAAAAATTGGGTTTCCCGTTTACCTTGACATATTCCCCAGTGATCCTGTTCCTCTTCCAGACTCGTTCGAGAGTCACTTCCGCAGGCCGATTCAGACCCTCTCCCACAGGCGGCTTCTTCGCCTCGTCCGGATACACGGTCACTTCCTTGTGGCGGAAAACGACCAGCTGAAAATATGAACGCTATTTCCTTTGACCTTTGGAAAAGGGGTAACCTAGAAAAATGCTAAGAAACAGTAAATCACAATCCTTCTAAATTGAAGATTTTGTAATTCTCTTCAACCTTTCTCGTTTTTACAATGGAAAAGTAAAAACAAAAACTATGAAAAGAGAACATTTTGAATCTTCTTCAATTTAAAACTAAGGGAAAACATTAGATATTCTAAGAATAGCTGACCTCATCGAGAACGATGTCCTTGATTTGAATGGGTCCAGGCCAGTAGACAGTTCCATAGCTGGCCCTGCCGATAGTCAATCCGTCAGGCAGAGAGACAGCTCCGTTGTGAATCATCGACTTCATCTGCTCGATCGACGGCTCGCAGAAGTAGTCCGGTTGCAGCAGGCGGACGCCACAAGCTTGCGCGTCTTCTTAAAACATTCATTTTATTCGGATCAAAAGTCGCTGAATTTTGATATCATTCGAAGACAGACATTTTTAGATAAGTTTCAAATTTCCCTATTAGAAATAAGACTTCGCACCAATTTGATAATCTTTAAAACAATTTATACTAGTTCAAAAAATCGAAAATTTTGTCAAATTTCTTGAACCTTTTTAAAACGCGTCATCATCAAAAACATCGTATCAGGTAGGTTTCAAAATTTCCCTATTAGAAAGCAAGATTCGGAAGAAAATGATAATCTTTAAAACAATTTATAATAGCGAGAAATTATGAATTTCTAAAGGCCCACCTCTTCTGGTACTTCCTCCCAATAGATTATCGTGCGAGATGTGACTGTCCCTGCTGCTGGTGGTGCGTTCTGCCGAGGCATGTGACTGAGTGGACTCTGCATTGGCGGCAGGCGATCTGCGCCCTGCCGACAGGGACGCAGAGGCAGAGGCCGAAGTGTCGTCCAGATTGAGGACGGGCGGCTCGGCATCGCGGAGGCGTTGGGCACGACGAATCGCATTCGATACGGGGGACAGCGTGTGGGGACTGAAAATTGTGAATTGCTATTATAAGTTTCAAAACTATCTCATTTATTATAAAACTAGCATTTACAATATTGTGCAAAGTGATGATTTAACATATCAAAAAATCGTAGAAAATAAGAAAGATAAATTCTACGATATTCCGATTCTTCTTCAACTAGTCACAAATTGACTCATTGCACCAACTTCCTATTATTTCTGTCCAAAACTCGTGATTTCGGATAAGAAAAAATGAATGATGGTGAATGACCATTTGAAGAAAAGTTGAAAATTCAACCACATCTATGCCGAATTTCTATGTTTCGAATAGTCTACAAACAAAATTACTTACACATCTTCTTGGATGTTGGATGGATTGTCGGTGTTGGGCCTGAGCGGCTGGATGGCATCTGGATCTGCCTGCTCGTCCGCCATCTGCCCAGTCTTTCTGCCCCTCGCTCCGCCGCCAGTCGAATTCATGCTCGAGTCCAGACCGTTCAGCACTGACAAATCCAGGTACTGAAATTAGAAAGATAAGTTTCAGATAAATTAGAAAAGGAGCAATTTATAGAGGATTTAATAAAGCTTTTCTCTTTAGCTGTAATGAAAATAGTTGAAATAACTTCGAAATTTGAAAATAAAGCGTAAGTATATCAGGGGTGTGTGGAATTCCGGATAAGGCGAGTAGAAAAGGAGAGAAATGGTGAATGAGCGTGGAGAAAGGAAAAAAAAAGTCAGAATTACCGGCTCTCAACTATGCACACCCCTGCTAGATACTCTATGAGTAGTTCAATTTCCCCCAAGCATAATTTAAATTGTCCAAATGGCTCAAGGTTGAAATATAAAAGAAGAAGAGTAGAATCAATGTTTACCTTGACATTGGTGGTAGTCTTCTTGAGTATGGAAGGGAGTTGATTGCCTCCCGGAGAGAGAGCGGTTGCCGAGCTGTTGAGCATGGATGCATCCTTGGAGGAGATGAAGGAGGTGGACTGCGGTCGAGTGCCGATGCCCTTGCCGAGGGTGGGTGGACGCACGATCGACGTGTATTTGAGGTCTTCGGCACTCCCCACGGGGATCACTGACGCCGCACGGAATGACTTCTCCATTATCTGAATTTTTAAAACAATTTTATAATGCTACTGAGAAGTTCCAGTATTAGGGATGCTCTTATTGAAATTTTAGATTTAGCAAATATTCTGCCGTCAAGTATAGATATCGAATTCATAGTTCGCAATCTCCGCCCACTTTGTGAAGTAAAAACCAGTTAAATCTATTGTTCTCGCTAATTAGGCAATTTTATATAGGTTTTTCTTCTACAAATACTCTAATGATATCCTGGGAAGATAATTTTACCGAAAAATAGCGTGAAAAAGGTTACGAAATTATTCTGGAACTGGTTCAAAATTAATCGTTAACGAAATTTCGAGAAAAATTAACTTCTGAAAGTGTACAGTTCCCAGAACAGTTCTGATTCAATGGTGTAGGTTTTAAAACGCTATCCTCAATTTTTCCAAATTACTTGCGGACTCTAATTGAATCCGTCAAATTTCATCAAAACCCATAAAATCTTTAAACATATGATTCAAGTTTCTAAATGCCCTACCTTTGGTGGAAGGACGCCCATGAATTGCGACTTGACGAGCTGGTTGCCGGACAGATTGGCGGCTCGCTTGTCCTGAAACATACCGAAATCAGTTATTTCTTTCAAAAAAATGCTTACATCAGCAGAATCGAGTCCACTCCTTGCTTTGGTTGGACTGAGAACTGCAGACATTAGGGGCGAGTTTTTCTCTGCTCCAGCAGCATTAGACACAGTCAGCGGTTTGTCTTTCTCCTCGGCCAGTCTGTTCATCTTCGATGCCATGAAACGCAGCTGGCGCTGAGCACTGAAAATTCAATTTACTTTGAATTTAGAAGAGTGGGATATCTAGAATTAATTAGTTTTCATCCCGACTTACTCGGAAGTTCTCGAGTTTCGACAATAGAATAGTTTATTAAAAAAGAAATAACGAAAACTCTTGAGCATATATATTAGCAAGGAAAACCTATTCAAGTTCTTTTATTCTGTATAACATTTTGACTAACCTAGCAGGATTAGGCTTTTCAGGAGTGTCATCTGCCGCGGAGATGATCTTGAGCAGAGGCGAGTCTCCATAGGGCGAAGCGGCCAGCTGAGCCTCGATGAGCTTCATCTCCAACTGCGTCTGGTTGACATCCGATCCGAGGATGATGGGCGTCTGCTGCATGGCCACTTGAGTCGTCATTGGAATTGCGCCGAAACCTGAATTTTCAAAATTAAAAACTCAATTATTTTGATAGGTTGCAGGAAATCCATAAAAGAATGATGCTAAGATCGATGGATAATATCAGGAGCTCACAAGGTCAAATGAAAAGAGCATTGGATTTAATGACTTATCTACCGAACTTATGATAAAAACTAGTTATTTTTGCAATTAGAGAGCAGCGAAAAAGGCCGCATTTATTATTTCTTCAAATCATCTCTAAAAAAAACTGACCAGACTGTGCCTGCTGTTGTTGCTGATTGACCCCCATTCCGGAGAATAGGCCTCCTCCCGTGCCCGTGTTCTGTGTGGGTTGAGTCGATCCGAACAGACCGCCGCCCGTCGATGGCTGACTCGAGCCAAACAGACCGCCGCCTCCTGAAAACCGTCGCATACATATACGACAAATTCTCGAAAAACAAACCAGCAGTTCCAGTGTTGGCTCCGAAAAATCCGCCGCCAGCAGGCTTGGCTGCATTGCTTCCGAACAGGCCTCCTCCCGTGCTTGCAGCGGCGCCTAAAGATGCTGGTTTTTCAAAGTACTGGAAAATTTCTTTAGAATTATTCCATTATGTGTTCACAACATTGATATTTTTCTTCTTATTTATGCGACAGGTTTAGAAATTACGCGTCTCAAAAAGTATAGTTTCACGTTTTATCCATATTTTTAAACTTTCTTTACCGAAGTTGGAATTGGTGTTGCTGCCAAAATTGAATGCAGATCCAGTGCTGGTGGCAGGCTTGCCGAATAGGCCACCCCCAGTGGACGCCTGATTCGAGCCGAACAGACCGCCTCCTGTCGTGTTCTGGGCAGGCTGGCCGAACGATGTCTGAAGTCGATACATGAAATCGTACACTTTTTAAAAAATGTAATGCTTTGAAGTCAAGTTCTAAAATTTAGAAATCTTCGTCGGTTTTCTTACTATCTGCATAAAATTCGTCAATGACCAGAACGCGAAGCTGTGAAAATACAATTCTCAAAAACTCATGCTTGATCACTTGATGCATGTTTCACTCCTTCCTAGATCATATTCTGCCAAACTCACTCCAGTGCTAGATCCGAAGAGTCCTCCAGTGGTTCCAGTCTGCGCAGGCTGCTGCCCGAATGACGTGTTGCTCTGGCCCATATTTCCGAACAGACCACCGGACTGCTGCTGCTGTTGCTGTTGCTGGGTCGTCTGAAAGAGAACATCCATTTTACTTCAAGAAGAATCCCTTACTCCGCTGCCTCCGAAAAGGCCTCCACTTGGCTGTGCGGGAGTCGTTCCGAATGTGCTCGTGCCTGCTGAACCGAACAAACCGCCTCCTGAAAAGAAGCGCATTTTTTAAGTTGATGGTTTTCAGAATTTATGCAGAATATGAATAAGCATGAAAAGATGATTTATGGTGTGTTTCATTCTGCACCTTCATCTCCCTTTCGTGATATTTTACCTGTAGCAGGTTTAGAAGCGAAGAGGGACGAGGTTCCGGCAGTTGCATTGGTGGAAGAGCCGAAAATGGAGCCGGTCGTAGTGCCCGATGTCGCGCCGAAATTCGATGTTCCTGAAAGAAAAGATCATTTTCGTTTTAGAATCAGCTCGTCAATCATCTTATTTTAACAATGATCATTTCACGCTTCCATATTCCTTTCAAGAAATTAATTACGTTATTAATGCAGAGTGCACCTTTTCGTTCTGGCTTTACTCTTCTTTCTTTTGGAAACAAGAAAAGGAAAAGAAGAGAAGAGTAAAGCCAAGACGAAAATGGCCTATATAATTTCTCCCAAAATACAAGAAAGTGTATGGAAAAGAAGCAAACAAAAAAATAGCGTTTAAGGAAAGATTACGCAATTGCGAAGACGTCTACTCTACATAAATCGCGTTGTGAATTTCTTGAAAAGGATAGAAGAGTGCATTTCTGTATTTGGATGCATACCAGTGGATCCAAAGAGCGAGGGTTTCTGTTGGGCGGAGCCGAAGAGCCCACCCCCTCCAGTCGTGCCAGTTGTCGTGCCGATTTGTGCAGAGGTCGAGCCGAACAGGCCGCCGCCAGATGTCGAAGTGGGGGCTTTGCGACCTGCGATGTAGTCATCGATTCGTAGCTCCTGAATTTGAAAATAAATAATACTGCTACTTCTTTCAGCAGACGAAAAATTTAAGAAAGGAAATTTCTCAATTTTCAATCCATTTCACTAATAAACCTTGAAATGTCGAATGTTTTTCATTCACCCACCTCGAGACTCTTGCCCTCGTACTGTTTCATGGCCGTGATGCAGATGTGTTTGGTGTTGATGTTCTGCGTAGTACCGTTCTTGGCCATTGTGTCCGAGGCGATTACGGGGTCGAATTTGATGGTCGTTCCATTCGGAGCAGAGGCAGCAGACGAACCTGAAAAGAGTCCTTTTCATTTGTATTTCCAGCTTCATATTCCTGTATAATAAATTGCAAAGAACCTTTACAGAATTATATTATCTGATAATTTGTGCGATGAATTCCAATTTTCTTGTTAGCATTTTTATTTTCCATACCAAAAAGTCCCCCAGAAGAGGTAGCAGTGGACGAGCCGAACAGCCCGCCGCCTCCCGACGTGGCGACTCCCGAGGAGGTGCCGAATGCCGAGGACTGCTGCTGCGTGCTGCCGAACAGAGACGGACGATTCTGGCCGAACATCGACGTGTTTGTCTGGTTCTGGGCTGTGCCTGCAAACATAAAATTATTATTTTTGAGCAAAATACGAGGGGGCATCCTTATTCTTCAGTTGAATGAGAAAATGCAAGAAACGTGTGTTAGGCATGATGATAACTCATGCAAGTTTCATAAAGAATCTAGTGGAAGAAACAGGAATGAGGATTTGTTTTTTCCTCAAAGGATATACTCTTGTCCCATCTACTGTCAGAAGTTCTTTTTCTTTTGCACTGACCAAAGAGAGAGGAAGTCTGCTGCGGCTGTTGGGTGCTGCCGAAGAGAGAGGAAGTGGCAGGGCGACCGAAGACAGAAGAAGTCGGCTGGCCGACTGCAGAGGACGTGGCTGGCTGTCCGAATACAGAGCCGCCGCTCTGCGTGTTCCCGAACAGACCCGTCCCCGTGCGACCTGCCCCAAATGCGCTCCCCGATGTGCCAGATGTCGAACCAAATGCTCCTGAGGGCTTGCCGAACATCTGAACAAGGAAAATGAATTCGAAGAAAGTTAGGAAATTCGAGAGGAAAAATAAAAGTTCCAGAACAGCAAGACAAGATCTCTAGAATAAGAAATTTACGAACCAGAGAAAAATTAGGGAAATTGCAAAAAAAAAAAAACAAAATGTCAAGGGGAGGAAATCGTGCAGAGAAAATTCGAAAGCCGTGGAACAAAAGCAGAAAATGTTGGGACTTTGGGTAGAAGACGAGTGGGGTTTTTATGATCAAAAATTCAAAAGTTTAAAGATTCCTGGTCCGATGCATCAACTCACCACGAAGAAGCAGAAATTCAAAAGTTTCCACGCCGAGAAAATCGATAAATTCGAAAAATTGTGGGAAACGGGATTTCGAAATGTGACGGGTGGAATGTAATACCGAATTTTTATAGGAGAACGGTTTGTCAGGTCATGTGATACGCATCATAGGCGTTTTTGCTAATCAGACGCGACAAAAATACGACAACATTCGAAAAATCCCACGGAAATACGTCACGAAAGAAAGTTGTGCAACGCAGAAAAACGGCCATTGCGCCAAATTGCGTAAATGCAGGGCGTAGCGGGGAACGATGAAACTGCTTTATTAGTATTTTTAGTTCTTTGGGTTTTCGGGATTTATTTTATTTTCGCGATTTCCAGAATGGGCATGGCCACATGCTGGTGGCGCCGTTTGCCGTGTCGGACCCGTCTCTGTCTGCGCCTCTACCTATCCATTATAGCGGTCATTCTCTTATGCCTCGTCCTCTTCGCCTACACACTCATTTTCGATCCAGATGTCACTGATATCAAGTAAGTTCAGGAAAAAAACGTAATTTCCATCAAAGCATAAACGAAAAAATAAAACATTTCTCGAGCTGAATAGTGAACTCAAAGTTGCAATAAAACCTGTCAAAATTTTTCCAAATTCTTGTGAACTTGTCTTTCAAAATCATGGAGTTCGGTGAAAACGAATCAGAAAATGATAAATTTCGAGCTTCAACACTAAAATTCAACTTTCAGTCTGTCCGACGTTCAGCAGCTCACGCCAAAGCCACACGAACTATGCGTGATTGTGCCCTTTCGAGACAGGGAACCGGAACTTGCAGGTTATCTCTCGAGGGAAAGTTTTGAAGAAAGAAATTTTGCAGAATTCGCCCCGCACATTCAGCAATTTCTGGACAATCAGAACGTGAAGCACGTGATTCTGGCGATGAATCAGACCGATCAGTACAGGTTCAATCGAGCGTCGCTTATTAATGTGAGTTTGTTTGCAAGAAAATACCCTTCTTTTTTTTAAAGAAGTCTCTTCAAATAAGAATCTGGTGTATAGAGATTTCCGAACTTGAAATAAAAATTCGCAAGCGATTTTGAACTACCGAAATTTTCCTGATATGGAAAATTATCAGTGTTACTCACAGATCTGCCTCATTGTTTCCAGTGCAAGTTGATTCGAACCTGCGGATAATGGATATCAAATTAACAAAAAATGCCCACCGCAGCATCCTGATTACAGAGTTTGGCTTTGAGTTTTCCCTCTTTAGACCCTTTGCTTCTGCAGCTAATGATGACATTGTCAGCGCTCTCAATAATGCATGTTAATTTTTACAATGCAGAGAAAGGAAGTAAACTTGGCACCAAATCCTATGATCAGGGTCACGGTGAGCATTTTATCCTGATATTCGTCATCAGCAGCTCCGAATTGACTTACCTTACAAATATGAGCTGATTTTAGGAGTAACACTGATAGTTTCCCTTGTAAAGGGATATGAAGGATTTTTAAGGAAAAACCTAATTCTAAACGTTCTTTTTCAGTCTGAATTTTTACAGGTGGGCTGGCTCGAATCGGACCGAATTGGCTGCGACTACCTCGTGATGCACGACGTCGATCTGCTGCCCGCCAACCCACAGATCGACTATTCCTTCCCTCAACTCGGATTCGTCAGGCACATCTCATCGCCGGAATATCATCCTAAGTAAGTGCTTTCGAGTGTAGTGCCACTTTTTGAAAGAAAAATGATTTTGAAACTTGTGAAGACAAGAAACACATAGGAAAGTTTAGTCATTTTGGAGGCGAAATAGCGTTGGTAGAAAAGAAAAAAGGTGAAATTTTTACGAATTCTCCTATCTATAGGTACAATTACACGAAGTTCATCGGAGGCATTCTGATGTTGACGATGGCCGACTACAAGGCGATCGACGGAATGTCGAACAAGTACTGGGGATGGGGCCTCGAGGACGACGAGTTCTATCTCAGAATTAGGTTGGCTTATTTCGTATTTGAAATTCACTTTCAATGTTCATCATTACTCATCTTTTGCACTGCGTTTGTATTTGAAATGTTTGAGGAAATTTGATGCTACATACCGCTTGCCAGGTCGTGCGCATCAAAGAACTTGTCAATGTGCAGAATTCTGTTTTTTGTTTGAATAGCTACGAAATGCTACTTTTCGACACGTTCAAAATTCTTGATCAGCCGCGATCTCAAAAGTCGCTCCTATTTCATGCTTCTTCATGTCTGTAGAACTACCCATTTTGGTACTCTTGCAGTTTTTCTACTTTCAGAAGACAAAACTCGCGGTTTGATACAATTTTTATTTTTTACCAGCGTGCGGGGGACTGGTGTATGAAGGCGTTGGGTCGGCAGAGAGATGAAAAGCTGAGACAGAGAGCAGGCTGTGTTGCGCCCAAAAATGTCAATGGGAGAATGAGGGAAGGAGAAGAGGAAAGGCGAATGCAGGGAGGCAGAAGGATGGAGATGGAAGCAGACAGCAGATTACGTGGCAGTGAGAGGGATGGTGACCGTGCCTGCAGGCGTCGCAGAGGCGAAAGCGGCCTGCGCGTCCGTCGCATCGGCAGGGGCCGGGGCGAAGTGCACCACCAACTTGTCCTCCTTCGGAGCACCCGCCTGCAAACATTCAAATCAGATCAGCTTCTGAAGTTCTAGCTCTAATTTATCACGAAAGCGATGCTTCAAGTCGTGCAAAAAGCAAACTCGATATGGAGAATGACATTTTCTAGCAGATTTGATAGGAATCATCTACATTTGTCATTCCAAACTCACCAGACGCGTCACAGTCAGCTCAGCCGATCCGCTTGGGTCCACGAAGCCGAACACGGGCTTGATTCTGCAAATTTTAATGCGAGGTTTTACCTAATGCCGTCACTTCTACAAAGAACCAAGCGCGTGCTATCGTTTCAACTAGAAGATTAGAAGTTCTTATCGAGGTTGTGTGAATCTCATGAATCTTCAAAGTACAAGACGACAGGTCTTCAAACGAGAGACGATTTTAACTCTTCGCAACAACGCAGCATGGCAAAATAACAGAGTTCGGAGCGCGTTAAAGAAAGCTCTAATTTGCACATTTTCTTCATGCTGCGTCATGTGAGGAATACAAGTTCTCCATGAGGCGCGCATCTCGATAGCACGTTTGGTTTTAGTCTCCAGTTGACGAGTTCTCCGTACCTGTATTCGTTGTTGTTCGAGGATTTCACCTTGAACATCAGCTTCTCAGCGCCGCTATTCACGAGCTTGTGGGTCGAGTTACCGCCACCGGCCGGGATCTGCAAATCCATGTCCTTTTGTTTCTGGTTAAGAATGAGTTGGGTTTGATTTTTGGAACATTTTGAAGTCAGAATCAAAATTTTCGAAATATTTTTCTGGTTTGTTCGACTTTTGTCACTCGTTGAACATGACGGGATGAACATATTCGTCATTCTGTGCAAATTTATCGATGTTTGACGTACTTGAGCTGCGGGAGGGTCGACAGTGAGACTGGTCATGGTATGTTGTTGATGGAGTTGAAAGTGAGCAGAGAGAAGAGCTGGGCTTATTGGCTATTCACGATCAGACGAGATTCGATAATGAGGAATACCTCCCATTCATCACTATTTATAGCCTCCTCATGCGAACTTCCAGCAATAACTATCGTATCTAGTAATGTAAGCTAATTTGCGCGAAACACTTGGGAATATTCAAAATTAGATTAGACTTTTTGGTTGTCTTTCTTTTTGATTAGTGAGTTTTCACATTACGGGTCCTGATGAACTTTTCAAAGAAAAAGTTTTCTACAATTCCTTTTCCAAAAGCTGATCTTCATAAAAATGTATTCATTTGCAGAGACGGCAATCTGAATCTGACTCGAGTATCGAATTTAACGACGGACAGGACGAACTCGTTCCGACACATCCACGGGAAGGAGCGCAAGAGGGACTATGCTGTCGTGACCAAGACACAACGAGAGATGAAGAGGAAGAGGGATAGGGTAAGAGAATTCTGATTCCTCGAATAACTAACTTTTTTAATTGAAGGTCGTAGAGTTTGGGAAAGAATTAAATTTTCAATTTATACATAGAAACTTCTAGATCTTGATGAAATTCCATGGGGGTTTTCGATTATTTATATTACGATTACGAAGCGGAAAGTCCAAGTTAGAAACCTGAAGCCAAAAAAAAAAATGAGCGTCTGTTTTCACTCCAATTTTTTGTGGTAAATGAGATGATTTGCTCTCGTAGGTTTCGCGGAATTTTCATAATTGGACGATTTTCACTCTTTTTGATTTTTGTTGGACTAAAGAAAAATGTTCCAATTGAACTGTGTTCTCAGATCTCCGGTCTGCATAACGTGCATTACGTGATAGCTGCTCGTCGTACTCTGCGTTTCAAGGACACCCCCGTACGGGTTGTGGACGTTCTGCTCGAATGCGACTTGAGTTGGACTCCTTATTGCGTCATGCCTAAATGATAAGTCACAGGCGAGATTTCTAGGTAAATTTTTGTTCATATTCTGCGGCATTTTTATCGAATTACACAAGTTAGAAACATACATTTTGATTCCTATCGAGCAATGATTATGATTTTAGAAGAATGAGAGTGCAAGATCTCTGCGAGATTTAATGTGACCTCTGTAATCTGTAATTCGATATTGTGCATTCGGGAAATTTCGCTTGATTTCGCGATAGATCAGTTTCACTGGGATTTCGGTACTTATTTGCCAAAGTTTAAGATTCAAACAAACGTATATAGCATTTTATGGAATTTTTTTTCTTTCATTTTCGCTCGAGAGTTTTATGTGAAAATCTACTTATGGGATATTCTGACAACCAGGTCTGCTCAAACCTACTTTCTCCACTGGTGATGATTTCTTTCACCCGGCCCAAAATATTGCTCTTCAAATCTAGTCACTCGGGTTTCTCTTTTAATTTTTTCTTCGATTTCAGCGATTCTTTCCCAGATTTATGGCACTATTTCTTCCAACAAAAAGATGCTAAAACATTACGATTTTTATCTAAACGGGTACAATAATATGCACCGATGATAGTTAATAAGACATTTTATCTTGCTTTATCTGGTATGGAAAATATTTTTTCGAGATTCCGACTTTTCCATGTCAGAATGAACCTAGTAATTTATTTCCTTTTTGCCGACATTTGCCCCATTTCTCTCTGGTATTTCAAATGATAAGCTCTGAATCTAAATGTGCCAAACTTTCTTTACGACTACATTACATTCATATACTGTGATAAGACCAAAATGTGATTTTTTTCAGGATAGTTTTAAAAGTATTGAACGACAAGAATAATTCACAATAAATTTTAGACGTACGAAATAATTTATTACATTATTACGTCACTTGTCTAATATCTAGGTTCAGAGAACCTTCGTCACATATATAAAATTTGGTACAAAGTAAGGATCACGACAAATTTGAACCGTAATTTGCAGCAACAGAGTTGAACTGTCGATTTTTACAGATTAGTCGAATTAGATATTCCTAGGGGTTGAAAACGTCCTAAACCGCAGCTATTTTCTCATCACAGCCCAAAGGACTTATGTCAGCTCGCTTTATCGCTAGAACTTCTAAAATTATACCTTTGCAAAGGACGAGATTAACTGGAAGAAAAATATACCTGAAAGAATCTTCTTATGGTCCTTCGAAATTTGTTTCGAAACGACCACGAAACAAGTGATAGAAACAACTTGAGCTACTGAAAAATATTCCTCTAGAAAATTAAAAGAAGCCGTTTTACTAGAAACTTACAGCAAAGTAAAAATATCCAACAGTTCAAAGTGAGGTATGGTGACAGGAAAAAGGCAACGCATGAGGCGAGGGACTAAAAAGTAGTATACAAAAAAATCTATTTTAAAATTGTTCTTACCTGATACAACTTAGCAACCGAATAAGTTTGCAATTTCTTCTCGGGAATTACGAGCGTACAAACGATAACCCGCATTGGACACAAACAACCATCTGCCATTCCAAGGAGTATTCCGATTATCAGACACAAAAATGAGCTGAATTTGAAACTTCATTAGTATTATTTGAAAAAAAGATCGTACGTAGGCTGAATCAGAAATGATTCTTCTGAAGTTGGTCGAATTGTGCTCAAATTAGGAATTGACACCCAAATCAGGAAATAAGTGATAAATGCTAAATGAGAAATTAAAAAAAAAAAATCAAAGAAGAAAAATATACCTAAAATCGCCTGAGTTGCCATAGTCGGTATTAAGCCGAACAGAGGCCAGCGACGCGAGAAAATCGCGATGTAAGCACCCACTAAATTTTTAATAGCTGATATTCTATGAGTGAGAAGATCAGAGCTTTATGGAAAAAAAATTAATTGAAAAAAGTAAAAAGAAAATAGAGTGAAGTTACTTCCGAATAAAATGTGATTTCAAAAGCCCAAATGAATATTTGAAGAAACTTACTGATAATATTTCCCAGTCCAATCGTGATGCTGTAAGTGGCAGGCAGATTATGGTGAACCGATAGAGATTTCGTGAAACTGAAGGACGTCGGAAATGCGGAGAGCATGAAAGATACCTAAATTTTTCTTGGAAAACTTAGAACAAAAATAATTTATCCAACCTGTAGGCCGTAACAAATGAAGAAAGACGCTAACAACAAAATACGAGGTTCGCAAATCGCCTCGGAAATTAGTCCTAGAAAAAATTTCGCAATTTTTGAAATGTAGTCAAATCTTACGAAATTGCGATTTGATCGTTGGGGCTTCGACTTTTTCGCTTTGAGCAAGACTGTTGAATTGCCTAAAAATTCAATAACTCTTTAACTGCTCTCAAATTCTCGTACCTTTGAGGCAACAGAATGAAGACCAGGTTGGCTAGAAGAGTGACGAATACAAATGATCCGTAAATGACTTGGATTTCGAAGTTGGAAAAGTCCCTAAATCGTCGATTCTTCAAACCAAACAAAATATTACTGAAAACCTATATGACGACTGAAGTACATCTGCTTTTGTCAGTGCAACCACAGCAGTTTCATCTTGATAAGTGTGATTATGATGTTCAGCCGAGTGCCGCATGGCTTGTTTCTCTGCATCTGTCGGTGCCAATGCGAACAGAATGTAGAGCACAACGCCTCCCAGGCACATACCACCGTTGCCTATCGCTCCTGAATATACCTTATTGCGGCAAAAAATAAAGTCCAGAGACATATTTCAAAGAGTCGCGATATTTCTTCTCAAAATTATGCATATTTTTGTGAATGATTATGGTCTAAGAGGTGGTTAGTCTTCAAAAATTCTTGAGAAACGTCAAACTCCTTACCAACTATGGACGAGTTTCTCGAAATCGTTTCCCGCGTTGAATGTTCAGCCATGTAAAGGCCTTGACCCGAATATAATACTGGAAAATTTG
>LIAE01006519.1:218802-299225 GCA_002287525.1 Diploscapter pachys | reverse complement strand
CTTTCGCAATAAATTTTCCGTGTCGTATGTCTAAATTTTGTCTTCTTTCTGTCAATTTTTCCAATGCTATCTCATCAAGATACTATATCCTTTGAGAAACAGCATGGAGAAAATTGAAAGGAAAGCAAAATTGGACTCGTGACACGACAAACTTGCGTTTAAGATCACGCGAATTGGGGATAAAGATTCCGAGTAAAATAAAATTGACGAAAATTGCGCGGCACACGAAAATCAATCAAATACAGGATTATTGCTTGAAGTAGATCTCTATCAAATCTATCAGACTTCAAGAAACAGTTCTGCGCAAATTCAACGAATATTGGAATTGAAAGAGAAAGAAAGAGAATACACAGAAATGGAAGAAAATGAACAAAACGTCGGGGATTGTTGTGTTGTTAAAATATCGGATATCTTCATCATAAAAACACGAAAAGACGAAACAAATCAAGATAAATCTAATACTCGAAAAATTAAAGAAAAAACGAGTAGAGGGTAGCTGCAAATGTGAAAATATCTATCAGAAATACACAGAGTCAAAATAACTCTTTTCCGGAATGATGATACTGTGTACTTCAGAAATGGTCCGGAAATAAGATTTTTACAAGAAAATTTATCCACATAGCTCACGATGGAAAAGTGTATGCAGACAATTCAAAATTCAGTGTGGAATTTTATTTTTGTTGTAGATTTTCGGATTTTATGAACGATGAGGGGACAAATTAGTGTAGATACTTTGGACCAGAAACGGGAAAACGCATCCCCCTTAACTTAAACATGAAAATGAGAAGAAAACAACAAATATGGTAAAAATCTAATATAAAAATAAGTAAATCGACAAAATCAGGTTTATAAATATGTTATAGAGGAAATTATATAGATAGTAGAAGATTTACGCATAGAATTCAAGGAAAAGAAAGAATGAATGAAAATATTTGAGAGCTGCAGCGGGATTGAACAGGAAAAGCCCATCATCAGAAGACGGGCATAAGGACGCTCAAAATGTGCTACGAGAAATTAGGGTTAATTTCTAAAATTTTCACAAATTAGCATTTATTTTCCCAATTTTAGAAATCAGCATCAATGTTCATGGCATGTGATTTGTAGAATTATAGAAGTTTTCGTAAAAAAATAATTCACAAACAACATGTCTGAATCTTTTACACTACAGTATGATGAATAAATAATGTGACAGGGGAGATGTGAAATGTACTACATCTAGCTTATGCGCGTCATTTCCGAAATGGGGCTGTGTGTGTTGGGGAGTTTTGCATTGAGAAGGGAAAATAGAGAAATACGAAATAAAGTAGGAAGAATTGGGAATAATTGCGGGGGAAAAGTGGGAACAACAACTCATCCTGTTTGGGGATGTGGCGCGCGGCTCATTTCTTGCCAGCTTTCTTTGCACCTGAGGTGGCGGGACTGTTGCGAGGCGGTGTGACGACAGGCCCTCCTCGTGCCGCGTTCACGTTCGGGTACGGGAACTTCTTCTTGTCCGCTGGTTTCAGGATCTGCAAAAAAAAAATTATTTATTTATTTAAAAATATTCTTTTACTTTTTCGAAAATGACTGCAATATTTGTAACTTGAAAAGCCTCCCCCTCCAAATTTCAGAAATTTGATGTCTTTTTGGATCGTTTTGTTAGTTCGAAGATCGATAATTTTAAAATTTAGGCTTTTAGGGAAAAATGTTGATAAATAAGGGAAGGAAAGCTACGAATTTTTCAAGCCACATCTCTTTGAACTTTTCAAGAATTAGTTTTTTCTGAAGTTCAAAAATTTTAATATTGCAATCATTTTTTGAATTCACTCTAAAAATGTGATTTTGTCGCTTTACCCCAATATCACTCGTTTAAACTACTGTACAGCGTGAAACATAAGTATAGGACACCTCCAAAAATACGCAATATCGCGTATTTTCACGAGTATTTTATAATTATGTTACACATTATATTTAACCAAATGATAGTGTATTACTGTATTACAGATGAGTGTTTGAATGTATTGTGATAAGTGAAACTTTAGCAGCAAAAGCCAAGCACATATTAGGGGCACTTATTCGAGAAGATCCCGAATAAATCCCCCATTTTAAGATTTGAAATTTGAACAAATGTACGCAGAATTAGGGGTTGATAGATTTTTAACGCATGTTTGAAATTTTTGATAAAATTATGTACAATGAAAAATAGCTCGACTTTTTTCATAAATATTAATTTTCAATTCCCACGAAAGCAATTATTCATTTCGTTGCACACAATTCCTCATATTTGCGATAATTGTTTTGCGAATTCAGGCAGGTGTCGTGTCTATTTTCTAAAGCTGATAAATGATATCAGTGGGAGTGATATGATTAAAAATGTGCGGGGAAAAGTTTTCGATAATTANAAAAATGTGCGGGGAAAAGTTTTCGATAATTACGCTTTTTCACTTTCTGAATAGGAATCGTTATTTATCGTTTTTTTTTTTTTTTTTATCTTTACTTCCGTCAAAGCCTATTCTGAAAGATATTTCTAGACTTGTACAGAATACTTTATCCGGAATATTGCGCAAAGTACGTGTTTGAAAGTTGAAAATTGTGTTCTGGTGTAATGAAATTAGAAAGTTGTTGTGAAAGTAGTTTGATATCATTCGTCTGGGAAAATTCACGGTACGATATTCATGTGATAAAGGGGAAGTACGATGTGTGAATAGAGGGGAAACGAGAAAATGATGGGAACTGATCGAGAGAAGCGAAGCTCGAAGCAAAGTCCACGACGAGAACTCAGTGGATGGTCAACAAATTCAGCTTGGCAATTAGCGATTCATCCATTTCTTCGACGACTACAGCATATTGCATGTCAATAACTTGGCGAGTAGCTTTCTGCATTTTAGAGAATTTTTAAAAGACATGGTTTTTCAACAGCCTGAAATGGAAAGGAATCTTATTCTTATTTAATAGGCTGTCGAAAAGATCATGTCCTCTTCATTTTTTTTTTGCATATTATTCTGGACGACCACTTTACGGTGAAGAGTTTGATGATTGTAAAAAAAAATCTGACAAAAATATTTGCCGAGAAAAGTCAACTAATCATCAAAACCCTTTCACGATATCTTTGGGGCAAATTAGGATAGCTACGAAACTAATTAGCCTAATTGCAGATGCTCGAGACGATTAACGAATTACCCGGGATAAATTAAAGCCGAGAGGATTAACCATATAGAACAGTTTTAACTCTAACGCACAAGCCTGCATGAACATATCTTGAAGGATTACATCATTTTTCAAGCTGGTCTTCATAACAAAGCCTATTCAGTATGACAACGATTATGGCATAACGGTATTACGTCAATCGGATAATTTTAAACGGGACTGATTAACTGATGACGGCAATACTAATTAGACTAGTTAGGGGATCCAAGCAATTCACACGTCTATTTTAGTCTAGCCTAAAGGGTAGGTTGGCTTATTTTGGGTAGTGTCTTATCTTGACTTGTCTAGGATAGGTAAATATGACAAGAAGAGGTCGGAAATGGGCGAAAACGGAGAAATACTGAGGAGATACAGGCTGACAGACACGCACACGGAGGGATATTGATTATTTGTCGGGTATTATTGATCAAGTTTTCGAAATTTTTCTAGCTCCAAACATTTGGAAACTAAATGCAAAAAAAAGTAAATTCATCTTCATAAAATTTGAAATCGCAATTTTAAAAACCTGATCTCTTTCTCATTTTCAATTACTAACTAATTATCTCCCTAATTAACCTATTTAAAGTTGTAATTTGGTCTACCTAATTGAGGAGAGGAAATGGTTGTTGAAGTTGTATTGTTGAATGAGTTGTGTTTGTCGAAGATGATTTGAAGCTGACGTTGAACGATAGAGTTGACTGATTGATTGGATTGATGGATGAATGAACTATTTTTGGAGATCCAAAACTAGGCTCGAACTGGATAATTAGGGGGATGATTGTTGTTGAGTGGAGACGACGGGGCGAGAGGTGGGGAGAGCTCGGGACAGAGTCGAAATCGAGACGAGACTCAATTTCTCTGTCCGCGAGCGAACTTCTTCTTGTCTGCCGGTTTTAATATCTGCAATTTTTCACCGTCAAAATCAGGGACGAAACGGAATTTCGTTTTTTTTCTTCCTCTCAAAGGTCCTTCAAAACAGTTTGTACTTCGCTTCTACCCTGACCAAGAAATCCCTAGATTCATTTTTGAAATCCTGAAAATTATCAGAGAAGCAAATGATGATGATAAGATAGTTCAAACTCTGAGGTGTGGCCTTTCTCCCATTTGTTTGATTTTTCACGTATTTACGTGGATCCGTGAGAAAATATGGGAAAAAGTCGCACACCCTCAATTTGTGAATTGGGAATCTCAATTCACTGCGATTTTCACGAGGCGATTCTCGACAGGACGAGACTCAAGTCGGACGGAGGAATGATGAATGAATGACGGAATAATTGAATGGATGGAGCGAGGAGCGGGAAAAATGACCACAAAAGCAGCGATGCAAGGCAGCTCTATGACATGGAAATTGCAGGAATCGAATTTGAACTTGAACAGAATCTTGCTACTTTCAAAATTATCGCATTAGAACATGGATGCATGGATATCTCTTGTCAACATTTCATTACTAACAACTTGGAAAAGTAATTGCGATAATTGCATTGTTGCATAAGAAATAGTATGAGAAACAATTTTTTGGTAACCACTATATTTGACGGACCCTATTTCCCATATTATTTAATTCTTTTCCAGCCTGTCTTGCCTATCCCTAACTATAGGGTCCGTCATTTACTAACTGCCAATTTTACGATGCAACTACTTTTCCAAATTGTCGTTATTTTTAAGAATTTCATCTGATTCCTGCAAATCCCGCCTTTAGCCGTGCCATATGCTTCGAATTATCGAAATAATCTTCGTAAAAATAAATCATTCGAACTTAAAAACGGATTAGCGAAAGAATTTCGGTGCTTGCGTGAAAAATAATGCGCTTTGAAGATAGAAAACTCAAAATATCGTCATCTTTCATTCTTTTCGCTGTTTAACCTTTCCTTATCAATATTCAATTCATTAGCGCTAATGGTCGCTTTTGCTTTTCAAGCTAATTTTACCGGGTTATCAATAGGAAAAATAGAGCTCGGAGAAAATTTCTGATAAGAAGTCACTTTCTACTTCCCAAACAAGAAAAACTTGATCTATGCAAATTGGATATTTCCGAAAAGATGAACCTACAAAATGAACGTCCAAAGTCAAATGAGTGCTTTCGCAGAAAATGATATCTAATAGCTGCATTTTTCGTACTACCTTGCATTTCATAACTCTATCACTCAATAGAACTGCAAATCTATTTCAATTCCTGTCCTTTTCAAAAGGCATACCTGGAATGAGCACATGAGCGTCTCGTCGACAGTCATCATCGAGCCTGCATTGTCGAACTCCCCGCAGTAATTCGGCGCACTGAACAGAGTCACCAGCTGCCGCTTCGCGAAAAATTCGTAGCCATCTTCCACTACCTGAAAACATTGGAAATAAAGTCATTTTCGTGAAAAATGATCAAATAATTTTTCAACAACATCACGAAAGAAGAGAATGAGCATGTAAAAGTTGGGGGTAGGCAAATTTTTAGTGTTTCAATATGCATGTTTCTTCGAGGTTACCTGATGCGCCCTGCAGATGAGGTCGAGATCATGTTTGTGGAGGAATTTGGCAACGACTTCCGGGCCGAACGTGAAAGAAACGCCTCTGTCGTTCTCGCCCCATCCAGTCACGTCCTGAAAATTACTCAATAATATTGAATATTAGTACTTTCCTCCAAATGCTATTTCATGGCACTTTTCCGTTTCGCAGAAGTTCAAAATATTGAATGATTCCTCGTAAAATGTAGCCTCAGACAAATGCCTAGCTAACCACGAAGTGAGCAAATTTGCAGTGAGCTTCGAAGAACTCGAATTTCAAAGCAGAATTTTACTCGTGGTCTTACTCGTCATCAAGTCACTTCATCGGCTAATTTGTGCGATTTTAGCAAACGCTCTAGCCACTCGACTATCTTGCCGCTTCATGTTCTTTGAAATTTCATCATTTTTAGTTTCCTCTGGCATAGCTGCATAACAAAACATGTTCTATTTTTGAAAGGGGGAAAGATTAGGATTTTCGATAATCTAAGAATTTTGTCGGATAAGTAAGATAAAGATAAATGTCTTGCCTTATCTGGATCGGACCAGAGGAGATCGCAGAGAAGTCCTTGGTCGGGGACGTCTGTCGGCCGCATGATTCGTCTGATCTGCTCCATCGACTGCAGGTCCGGTGACAGGCCTCAAAATGAGCAAATATCAAAATGGCAGAAAATGGATTTTTGTATGTTTCAAAAAAGTATGATATTTCAAAGATTCTAGTAAACAGTTCGATAAGAAATCAACGTGTTTATAACTTTAAAAATAACCCTTACAACTTTCAAAAGTTGTTCTTTTATAGTACTTGTGTATGTTTCAGGAAGCTTTGATATTTTAAAATCTTCGTTCTGCCAATTCAATTAAACGATCGTGTTTCTAATTTCGAAAAAAATGTTCGCTACAAATTCTGAACTTTTCTAAATAACTTGTGTATGCTTCAAAATATTAAGACTACCTCCATGGCAGCAGAAGATCTTCTCGTCGATGATAGCAGCGACGGGCAGGCAGTTGAAGCAGTCCGTGAACGTCTTCCACAGCTTTATGTTGTACCGACGCTTGCCTGTAAATTAATGGTTTAAATGTTTTGAAAATGATACGCTAATAGGATTACATGGAATTAAATAAATAACATATGACTAAATGCTGATCCTTCTCTTATCAATAAAACTGAAAATCAAGTGATGAATTGCCAATTCGGCTGTGAAAATGAAAAAAATGTGTAAAGAGCATTTTCATTCAATCTCATCTAGCGTGTCTGAATCCTAAAACATCACGCAACTTCAAGCTGTTCTCCTCCTTCATCTATCAACCAGACGAAAGTGAACCACTAGATTATCGTTATAAAATCAAGATTTACAGAAAAAAAAACCAGATCCCATATCTTTCAAATCTCTGCTAAGATGAAATAAATTCTTACATTCATCATAGAACCCATAGATGCGGTTGATGGAGGCGCACTCGTGGTTGCCTCTGAGCAGGAAGAAGTTCTCCGGATACTTGATTTTGTAGGCCAGCAGCAGGCAGATCGTCTCCAGAGATTGCTTTCCTCAAACATCAACAATTAGTTGAAAAGGAAAGAAGGAGTTATACCTCGATCGACATAATCTCCAAGGAAGAGGTAGTTGGATTCTGGAGGGAAGCCGCCGTACTCAAACAGACGCAGCAGGTCGTAGTACTGACCGTGAACATCACCTGCAGGAAAAGAAAATTAATAGAATTTACAAATATTGTTTCTGACAAAATTATGATCGCGTTTTTCTTTCAAAAAATACGCAATATTTTCTTCAAATTTCTTTATAAAATTCAGAACGATTAAAAATGCCGTACCGCAGATTTTGAGTGGAGCTTCCAACTCTAGGAGAATGGGCTGACTGAGGAATATCTCCCTGGACTTTTGGCAGAGGCCTTTGATTTCGTTCTCCGTCAGCTGCACGTTCTTGCCCGGCTTTGAACCTCGCACTAAAAAGGAAGGCCATTTCGTAATCCAAACTTGATCAAATAATGAATCAGCGGAGGGGGTTCATATGCTGTTTGCAAGGAGACTTTGAAGATGAATAGCAAGATGACCAACACATTTTGTTTAGTTTATTGATTCATCAAAGGCTATCAATATGTACGTCTTATCAGTGATTATCGCGATTACGGAAAGTCTCTTGAAAAATATTAAGTTTCCTTATTTTTGGAAGATTTTTCCGCGAATTCGACAGAATTTTGAAGAAAAACATAAGAAGTCTGCATATTTGCATCATGACTATGCAAAAATTATTCTTTTTAGTTCTTACCTTCAAGAAGTCTGGAGATGATGTTATCCAAGTTGAGTTTCTCTCCCTCGACTGAGCCTGCCATTGTCTGCTTGCGTGTCTTGTCTGTCTGTCGTTTCGTTTCTGCTGCCTGTTGAGTTGGAGCCGAGCTTCTCTTCTTCCAAGCAACTCAACTGAAATTGACAAAAAAATTTTTAAAAATAATAATAATCAAAGGATTATGAACTCATTATAATTTTGACGAACAGATACGAGAAATCGCGGTTTATCCAACCGGAATAACAAATCCAAAGCTAATCAAAACGAGATGAGGAATGAAAATAGAAACAGCCTGTCTTAGTCTTAATTCACTGCTTCACATACACACACGGTCGTTTTTTCAGCATGAGAATTTATGTTTTCAATTGCGATTAGCGGGCAAAAAAGCGTGAAATGCACAAATGAATTTCCCAGAATTTGACGCGCAATGCACCGAGAAAAAACGACGATTTGATAAGGATGGAAAAGATAAGCAGAAAAACGGCGAGTTATTAACGAGTCGTAAAATCGGACAGAGCACGAAGAGTTGTCGAGGAACGACATGCAGGAACGAGAGGGAAGTCGTGGTAATAACGCAGAAGTAAATAAGACACGACAAATCATTCATTGGCACCAGGTAGACCAAATTTGGAAAATCTCAACTGAAATTTTAGGTAAGAACCAAAATTGGACGAGCGAGAAAGTATCGATCGATTGAAAAAGCGTAAATTCGAAAATGCCGTTCAACGCAAATCGATATGTAAAATCAGTGTGAATCGCCCAAATTTTGCGATAATTTTGCTCGCGAAAATTGGTATAATTTGGCCGACCTTTGGGGCAAAATCATTACGCGAAGCGGGGACGAAATAGAAGTGGCTGCGGAGAGGGAGAGGAGGAGAGAAGAAGAGGGAATGAGGAAGGGAAGAGGGGCTCTATGGGGCCGTCACAGAAATCTCGCCCGAGCTGGGCTCGTAAACGACACCCCCAAGTGCAGCACAGATTCGTCGATAAAATGTGGCGTGGTTTAGTGGGAGAGGGGAGGCGTTGTTTGCATTGGCTGGGAGACACGCAGCGCGACCGCAACGCGTCGGAGCGCACTCGCTGCGTCTCAACGCGTCTCGCCGCGCGCGCAGACATACGGTCGCTCAGCTGATGCAGAGGCGCCTGATGTGCTGCGTGTGGGACGAGAGAAGGAGGGAAATGGCGAGAGAGTGAGGGAACTGAAAAGGTCAGAGAAGCAGCGAATGGACGAGGCAGTGAATGTGATCGACACGGGAGGGGAGCATTGTCGCCCCAGTGCCATTGTTTGTGAGTTGTGGGAGCTTATGAAATGTACACCCGGTGTGAATCGGGAGTCTAATTTCCACCTGCTTGGACGTTATCGAGTTTTCCACTTCGAGTTCGGTCTCGTAGTTGTCGATCGCTTCTCTATCATTTTCTCCCGTAGTTTTTCGCCAGTTGATTTCCAGCACCACTCTCCACCTTCCCTCTATCACGCGCTAATACAAAGAGTGACTGACACCACACAAACACGCAGACAATCACGCACGTCTAAAGCTATTTATGCCTCACACTATCTCGCTAATTACACAATTACCCATAATTACCCGACTAATTATGCTAATTACCTTTTGTCATTTTGATTTTTCTGTTGTTTGTCTGCTCTTTCTGGCTCATATTATCGACTTTTCTTCTGAAATCGATAAAAATTTCGGAAAGTTCATGGAATTTTCCGTGTCAGAAAACTTTTTATCAGGTTTTTCGTTCTTATACGATTTTTCCCGTGGCTTCATCTTGATTTTCGATATTGTTGTTTTCTTTACAGCGATTTGATGCTTATCATAAGTCCCGCCCATACACATTTCATCTAGTCTGCGTTGATCTTTCGATCAACAAGTCTCGTGATCTATGTTCGATAAGTAGTTCGCTCAGAAATCGATCAACATTTCCGAAGTAAACAATCTGCATCGATCGCGTTTTCAATTTCTGTTGGCTTTCAGATTCCTCCTCTTCCCTTCCCTTTCCACACTTTTTATGTCCACAATGCCGCCCAGTTCGATCAGTGGTTCCGTGTCTGGCGGCAAGAAGAAGAATCGCAAGGACACTGGAGCAAAAAACGCTGTCCATCCCGTTCAGGAGGTAATCATCCCCTTTTCCCTTTCAATTTCGGAAAGATGGCGAAATTTATAATTGCCCTGCCAGCCTTTCAAGAAAATAAGGAACAACGAGATACTGTGTTTCTGGAAAGAAGTGATTTTTGAACGAAATTATCGGTTTTCAAGAAAAAATCCAAAGTGGGTAACTACTCGAAGGTCTCCGATGAGTTGTTCTCTGATCGATTTCATCAGATTGACAACCTCACTTATCACCGCTTTCCCTCCTTTTTCTTCTAGCGAAACCATTTTCGATTTAATCGACAAACTTCGTGTCAAAACGAAAATAGAGTTCATCGTTCGTCATCGACTAATAGTGATAAAATATGACTGTCACACCGCAGACTGGCTGGTGCCAAGTCATTTTTCTATCTTATTTTTTCTTTGAGAATTTTCCATATTCCTACTCAAGAACCGTCAGAAGTCTCCATTTTCCGTATTTTTTTTTAGGCATACAAGCCTTCACTGATCTCTAAAAACAATCTTGGACGAAAATTCACATAAACTTCGATACTTTTGAGGAGAAAATGTAAAAATTAAAAAAAAAAAAAAACCACTCATCGATAGACGATTTTTTCTGTCTCCGTTTCGCAATCTGTTGCAATGACCCACTTGTCCATTAGACAGACAGAAAACAAAACGCAGACGGAGAGTGTGTTCACTGCGCTGTCACTTCTTCTAGAAAAAAAAACTCGATTTATTGTTTTTGTGGATCTTTTGAGTTCTATTGATTTATTTCTAAAATACACCTAATTAAGGTGCAACCGACTCCGCAGCGAACCTACAGTCTGTCAGACAAGGGCGACTTCCCCGACCTCGGCCTGTCCTGCATCGATGACAAGGTCAAACCCAGGGCCGTCATCACTGTAGAACCTGAAGTAAGTCATTGTAATACAGATTTTATGCATTTTTATCAGTAGAGTATTGATAAACAAATTTCACAAACCTCCTGGGTATTCTTACAGAATTGTGAAATGTCTTCAAATTGATACCATTGTATCAGGTTATTTCTTTCAAAATGGGTCAAAGTTTAGTTCTTTAAATGCATACAAGTGAAATATTGCAAAACGATTTTTGCATTAAAATTGTATGATAAATATGTTTTTTAGGGAATAACTCGAGAAATCGAGGGCCGTCTGATAGACATGGGAGACGACGACAACAATTCTGTGGATGAGATTGAATCTGCCAGAGAAGAGACGGAACGAGAGGGACCCTCCGAACCTGAACGGCCTGTCAGACAGTCCAAGGGACAGCAACCAAAGCAGCAGAAACAACAACAGCAACAGCCTGCTGCGCCATCGAAAATCTACCCCAAGATTCCTAAACCGCCAGCTCAAATCGACCTCCTCTCGCAATCGCCTCCAACTCCACCACGAACCGGCCAGGGATCGCTGAATCAGGTACTTTTGTTGTTAAAACAAGCCAGAAATCAAGAGATGAAAAGGGCTGATTCTGAACCCTGGTAAATAAGGCAGGAGAGGGAGATAAGAGTAGGGGAAAAATGGTATTAGCCTGCACACATTTTCACTGGGATTTATTTTGGTCATTAATTACCGGGTTCAGTGACACAGCTCTGAAAAATAACGATAGTGTGAAAGAATAAGGGTTTGTAATCAAAATTATTTAGCAAACGACAGCGCTTCCTTCCCCATCAGGCAGTCTGAATTCGTCGGTTTCCCCCATTCCGACCTCACTTAAATCGGGCCGAGAAAGGACTCCTTCAATCAACTACATCAAGGGACAAGTCTCTAAGCCTGTTCCGGCACCGTGAGTTTATTTTTAGTCGGAAATCAAGAAATTCGAAACTTTGATACTGCAACTTCGAAGAGAATTTTAAAGAAGAAATCATAAGTAAATAGGAAAATTCGTGTTTTTTCAATTTATCATTCAGAACAAGTTACTTATAAATTTTCCTGAAAAACTCGAAGTATTTCTTTGGAAATAGCCATTTTCAGGCAAATGTCGATCGTGGGTTCTGTAGCCGAGTTGGTTCACGATGTGATACCTCGACAGTCCACTCCGCAGCTCATTCAGCCTGAAAAGACTGAGTGGGTGCAGATCTTCACTGTCGACAAAGGTTCGAACGGAATTTACAACAATTCGTGATTTTTCTATTTTAGTCGGTTGCCCTTCGAAGCAACTGCACGTGATTCTGACTGGTCTGGCCAGAGGGTATCAGCTCTGGACAGTGGGGGTAAAATTAACTTTCTTATGAATCTTGAATTTTGGCAAACTCGTAATCTTTTTCCTTAGAAAATCTTCTCTTAATAATTACCAAGCTTATCAGACAAATTTTATATGCTTTATTTAATTTTGGTCTATTTCAGGAACAGGGCGAGTGTGAAGAAGTGGTTTCGGAGCGACAAGGCCCGATTCGAGCCTGCCGCGTGCTGCCCAACAATGTCAGAATTCCTGAGGGGCAGACTGATCGGTACGGAATTTTTTATCAAATAAATCCTTTTTGAAAATGAAAAGTCACTATTTTTTTCAGATTTGCCTCTCACCGTCCTCTGCTCGCCCTGGTGGACGCGACCTCGATGGAGCCGGACAGGCAGTACTGCACCGTCCGAGTCATCTCCCTGGCCTCCGGTTCGACCGTCGAAAACCTCAAATTCGACGAGCCCATTTGTGCATTACATACTTCTAATCAGTAGGTTTTTATTTTAGAGATAGAAATTTCTCTTATCTTTGAAAAGAAAAACTACAGCAAACAGTTGTCGAATATACGATGTTATGAAGTTTCGTTTGTTTTTGAAGAAAAATAATATTTCCATTTCAGATTCCTCGTAGTTTCGCTAGTCACTAAGATAGTCGTTTTCAATTTGTGGGATTTGAGAGAAGTAGTGGAATTTTCTTAATTAATTGCAAATATGTGTATTTTCAGAATAGCAGCTTCAAAATAGCGTCGACTGTAGATGGCTGCCCGCCTTCTGTCGCCGTTTACGGAGAAATGCTCGCTTTTGCTGATACAAGGGTAAATTATCCTAATTTATTAAAAATTATTATCCCTTTTTCTCTGAGATTTTTGCCAAAATAGCATCTATGAGATTCTATAAAATGCACATCTTATGTTTTGTTTCATTCTCTAAAAATATACTTATAACTTGTTGCTCATAAACGAAATCTACACATTTTGATAATTAGTTGTGTAAAACACTTATCATTCATTTTTTAGTTGAATCCCGAGATTCTGAGCTGTGGCGGGTACAATCCCGAGAACGAAAAGAACCCGGACACCTACACAGAGCACGTTGTGTCTGCAATGAAGGCATTCGGCAGAACGATGACTTCTCTGTCCGAATCTGTCTCGGGATCCAACCTGTCCGTCCATTCCAAGGAAATCGTGCATGGAGTCGTCAGTGTCGTTGATTTGTCTAAAGAGGTTGGATGTTTGTTTCTTTTTTTTTTTAAATAAAAAATTAAAGTTTTTTACTTGCTAAGTCAGAAATGGCCAGGAATATGAATTTCTCAAAAATAAAAACCCTTAAGTAAGATAATTTCAGGACCCCTCAACGAGCAGAATCCTTCATTTCCTCGCGCACACCTCGCCTGTCTCATTCATCCAATTCTCCCCGGACGGTCGTCTTCTGCTAACAGCCAATGCAGCAGCCACGGTCTATCATCTCTTCCTTCTCCAACCACATCCAACCTCTCCCACTCTCGGGGCTGTGCAGCATCTCTACAAGCTGAAGAGGGGAAGTACTGCTGCTAAGGTAATTTTTTCAAACATAGTTATTTTTTGGCTCCTTGAATAAGGCATAGATGATACATACTTTAAAAAGACACAAGCCTCGAGAAATTCATTAGAGATAGAGCATGTAGGCAGACTATGGTCTCAAAATATGAGCCGCTGTGCTTGTCATTTTGAGACCATGCCCTATCCCTATATCTACTCACGCCAGGTTTCAATTCGTCAGACCTCTGTCTTATTCAAGGAACAGATTTTATTCAATCAATTCTTTCTAGCTCTACACAAAAGATACAATAAGTGCCGATGATGTCAATTATAAGAAATTCGTCACATAAAAAGGCAACTTTCAGGTCGTCTCTGCCTCCTTTTCCCTGGACTGTCGATGGCTGGCGGTCTCGACTAATCACGGCACTTGCCATATCTTCTCTGTCTGTCCATTTGGAGGAAAACCTACCCAAAGGACACACGGAGAGAATTTCACTAACAAGTAAGTTGAAGATATTTTCTATCGTTTTTAAAGAAATGATAATAACATCTATTTGACAGTGATTTTGTCCCAGAATATCCAAGCTTTTATCATTCAAGATGTCGATATTTTATGCCTTCTTTCCAGGGAATCCCGTTTTCTGCGTTCAGCGGGTCTGGTTGACTCCTCGTCAGCAGATGCCCTGAACGGTTCGCGCAGTCGAACGGCCTCAGGCCCGGCAGCCTCGTCGCACTCGAGCATTCCCTCTCGAGAGCACATCTCGGCAGTCGGGGGCAATCGGGCACTCGCTCGTGCGTCCGGCAATCCACGAATCGGACCGTTCCCTCCTCCAGTCGCGCTCTACGCTGTCGCTAAAATTCCGGTTGGTTTTTAGCTCTGACATGCAAATAACAAAGAAATGTAGATACCTGAATTTAGAAATAAAAAAGTTGGACTTATTGTGACGAAAAAAATCATCCATTTATGATAGAAGAACTTACTTGTAGATTTAAAATTTCATTTTCCAGGGCGAGAAATTCTCGGCTGACAATTTGACTGCGTGGGCGTTGGACATAGCCTCGCCCCTGACGAGTGCGGGCGGAAAGAAGCAGCAGAAAACGATCGACGCGCCACGTATCGCTGTCTCTTTCATGAATGGACCCAATCCATCCAGTGCTAACACGACGGTAAACATTTGAATATTTGATTTTGGAAGAAAAAGTGATGTGGATTTATTGCGACTTCGCGATCAGGAGAAATAGGGTGTAGGGTTAGGAAAATGCCGTTCCACTCTATACACTTTCTTTAGGTCACAAAAATGTAAGTTGCCAAAGAAAAACTTTGAAATTTCAGCTCCTGATTGCCCGAGACGACGGAGTCGTGTGGGACTATGAGTTGCGGCCGAAAATCGTGTCGGCAAAGAGTTCAGAAGATCCGCCAAAACTCGACATTGTCGCTAGGTTCACGAGAACGCTGCAGAGGTAAATAATTTTCCGAAACAAAAATCTCATCTGAACTCGAGTTTTGTGAGCTCTTGCAAGTCTTTCTTTTTTCATGGATGAGAATTTTATTATACAGTGGCGCACGAAACGTTAGAACAATGTTTGATACTTGATGATTTTCATTTATTCGCTTATGATGAAACAGATCTGAATGATGAATATTGCATCATTTGAAGGAATCAGAAGGTCACTAGTATTTTCCACGTGTTTATCCAGATTACTTCTAAAAAGCTAGAGAATGAAGTACATCAATAATCGTACATTGTTCCACATTTTCATCCGCCATTGTATCTGGCCATTTTCTTTCTAAAAGCTTATCCTTGCAGAACAAAGAACAACTCGGACATTCGCACTCCCCTGCAACAGGGCAGTCCTTTGATGGCGTGGGGCACGGACGTCAGCGACAAGCGGAGGCAGGCGAGCGGAGACGATTCCTGGGTCTCGAAGATCGAAATCACCACCTACAGCGGGCCTGCGAGGCGGCTCTGGACCGGACCACAGTTCACTTTCTTCGTCTACAATGAGGAGGACAGTGCTGTGCTGGTAAGCAAATCTAAATCTAAACATTCTTCTCATTTTACCTTGAAATATTTTCAAAAAACCTGTGATCTCTTCGAAACTTATATCAATGACAGGAAGAATCTAAATTTCCGAAATTTTGAAGTTATTTAAAAAGTTTCTCTTCACAAAAATACAATTTCCCCTCATTTAAATTTTCGATAGAGGAGTAAAATGGCATTATTTATGAAGTATATATCAGAAAGATCTCAACCTTTTCAATTGTGTTCAGATGAGTCCTGCAATCGATTCCGGTTCCAAACATTCCGTGTCGGGCAAGAAGTCCATCCCCGTTGTCGTTGATTCATCTAGTTGTCAAAATGCTTCCGGCGGTAAAATTCAAAAGTTTTTATCAATTAATTCATTTTCATTTTGCAGGAACTCCAGTCGACGCTATTCGAATTGAATGCGGTTCTTACACCAGTCAGGTAATATTTTTCTTCTAAAAATAAAAGAAAATTAATTTGTAATTTTCAGAATTCGCTGGCGGCAATGAACGAACCATCGACTGACATCAGTCAGAAGATCGCAGACGCAATGCGCGATTTGGCCACCACGACTGCGACGGACAAGGACAAACATGCTGAGGTGGGAAAACTATATTTTCATAACTATGAAGGAAAATTATACCTAATTTAGCAAGAGAATAATTGTATATTCTTGTTGACATTGAAAACAACATAATTTTGCTTCATAAAAATGGAGAAAATTCATCTGCAAAACTTTCCTAAAATATATAATCTTCCATTAATCGGTGAGAACTTTCCTCCCAAACGCAATTTTCTCGTCTTTCTTTTACATATTTTGAGAGGAAGATATTCACTTGAAAGGGTTGCACCTTGCAACTTTCTTCGTTTATATATAATTTGTTGGGTACGTGTAGGATGAAACTACACTATTTTTTTGTTTTTAATTTCAATCTTTACAGACGAACAGTCTGGACGAATTCTACGACACTCACTCTCCCAGTCGAGAGCAGGCGAGTCGAATTGTGACCGCGCACCTGGCCGCGGCAGCTGCAGGACAGCCCTCCCCGCCCATTCCCACTTCCTCTGCAACATCCACAGCAGTCCCCTCAGCGTCCAGGAGGAAAAACATTCCCAACACTGACCAGGACAACGTTTCGGATGACAGCAGCAGCGACAGTAAGCATGAGGAGGAAGATGAATTGATGCAATTCGACGATTTTTAAGCGTCATTTTATTTAGATTTAGAAAAAGTGCTATTTTTGCAAATTTGAATATTTTATTCTGAAATAACAATTTAGAAAAATATAATTCTCCAAAATTTGGAATATCAGAATATCAGTTCTGAGTGATCTTCATAAAGTACGAATTAGATGTTTAAATTTGTAAAAATCATTCATTAATCACACAAATATGACTACCTTTCATCTTATGTTTTGTAAATTCTGTAATTATTTTAAAAATTATAGCCTTAAACGCGGTTTTTCTCACCCTACAAAGTAGTTTTAACGCTGGCATTTTCTAGTATTTATCTTCGAAAAACAAACATTTTTGCTAAATATGGGATTTTGAATCAACCCGAAATGCAGTCGCTAGTTCGCTTTTACTCTTCCATTTTCTCGCTCCGGTAGCTTTTAGCTTTGAATTCATATCTCGAGATTCCCCGTAACTGAATGTATTTTCACAAATAATTCGATAAAACGATTGATTTGCAAAAATTGAAATAAATCGAAAACGAACATTTCAATTTTCGCAGACCAAGCATTCTTTTCTTTCAGTTAACTTGGTGTATGTAAATAGTTGCAAAACAGATAAAGCAAAAACGACAAAAATATTCGGTAGTTGGGGAAGTCGGAGTTTTCATATAAATTTGTTTTCCAAATTAAAAATTATGCAAACTCCGATTTTCCCATTTTTAGATTCGCGCAACAAATTTTAGTCTTCCTTTCCGACATTATGAACCCTGTCTTTGACGAAAATTATAATAACGATTTATGTAAAATGTCATAAACTCAGTGATAAGCCCTAGCCTAATTTGGATGTTTTTAAGACTTGCTATAAATTGAAAAATGCAAAAGGTCGCTTGATGCGAATAAAAAACAATGCGTAGTAGTCGATTTTCTCACTTATTAGCTTATTTTTCCTTTTCTAATTCGATGTTCTATTATTTTGTGCAGAAATTTTGCACAATTATAAATTGTGTCGTCTAAATTATGCTTAAGATTTTTTTCCTAGAAAATTTGAATCTGAAGCATAATTATAAGGTTTTAGATAGTTTTTTGTATTTCATTATTCTTTTTCTAATTATTTTTTCCAATTAAAATACTCATTTTCTGCCAGCCTTATTCAATTAAAGCGTCAAACGATATGTATGTATGAAATACTCCTCTCTTCTAAACGGTGGTAACGAATTTTCTTCAACCAGAACCTTAGCCTCTAATTTGTGTCTCCTCTTTGAGTTTTCAAGGGAAATTATTCAATTTCAATTGTGCGTATTGTACTAAATTGAATAAAATAATAAATTTATTTTAAAAATTTACACCTATTTCTTGAAATTTTTCCATTCAGCAAAATATTTAAACAATAACCCGTAAAAATTGACAGATTTTCTAAAGAACCGTCGGTTTAAATTAAGAATCCGTTCTTAAAAGACTAAAAATGTATACATAAATTTAATACATTTTTATGTACACCGATGATAAAAGGAATGAAAATTATCTCTGAATAAATGCATGTTTTATATGTCCCAAGCTGGTTTGCACATTTTTTATCCTCAACTCTAAAAGTTGTATAAACTTGTTTACAAAATCATAAAGCACTTATTCAGAGAATTTTATTAGAAGTGAAAAAGTACGAGATTTTTCGCGGATTTTAACATCATGAAAAGGGAAATCGAAACAGTTATTTTACTTGGTGATTTGCTCGACGCCCGCATTGCAGTCGATCTCGAGTCGACGCATCAGGCATCGCAAGTGCAGGTCCAAAAGGCACGTGTCCGGGTTGTTGTGCTTCGCCTGGAATAATTTTAAAAAGTGATTTTCAAGTTTTGAGAAGTTATTCCTCATTTTATAAAATTGAATTCCAAAAACAACAATAGACTGACCAGGTCTTTCTTGTGCATGACGAGTCGGACCATCAGATTGGAAACGTCTTGTTTGGGGAGGGACTTGACGAGGTCTGCAGTCAGGGCCATGTCTAGCATGTGGTAGAGTGCACACAGACTGTCCACGTCGCCATTGTTCCTCTGAAAAGCACGTATACAATTTCACAAGATAAATGATACCGGTTGCGATTTCTGTCTCTAATAATTTGTGAATGATGAACGACTATTTAGTGTAATTTTTCACATGAATTCAAAATCATACCGGCGAGAAAACTTCGATTGCATCTGGGAGCATCTCGACGCACTCTTTGAAGTAGGCCTCGTTGAGCTTAGGAATCGAGTTCTGCTGAAATATAAAAATTCAAGGTGAAAAAGAAATAATGTAAGGCCTCAAATTTTAAAAATTAAAATCATTTTTATGGAAATCAATTTTGCGCTGAAGTTGGTATGGTAGCTTTTTAACCTTGGTCCACTTCCTTGATCACTTAAAGACGAGATTTCACCTATTTGGGTCGGGTTCGTTCGGACCATGATGAATCGATCCGCCAACTACCTCGAATAGAAAATTCAAAACTAGCCTGTTCATTGTCGATGGCGCATTCTCCCCGTTCGGTGAAGTGAATGAGCACGGAGACGAGCAGCAGCAGACACAGCGAGTCGTGGATGCAACAGACTCGCAGCTGCTGCAGGTTGAAACGCAGAGCCACCAAGTGATCTAAATTGGTCAAATAAAATCTACATATTAGATAGTAATCAATCATTTGGGGTACAAAAATTTATATATCTTCCAATTTTATACTTGCTTTCGACGCGTACTTATAAGGAAAAATTAGAAGAGGAATATGCAGAATTCCAAATTACGTATCTATCAGAAAACAAATTTCTTACCCGAAATCAGCACGAAGATCTCGGAGAATTTGAGCATTAGATCAAGAATGTCATCGGTACTGTTGAAAATCTGCAAGGGATCAAGGAACAATATTTGTATCCGAAATTAACATACATTTTTGATGGCAGTCTGCGTTACAGAAGCGGAAGGTAGACATCTAGGCATGTTGCGGGTGATCTTGAGGACGGCGTAGAGCAGGAAGGAGCGTTCAGTGTTGGTCAGGCGCGACAGCGACAGACCGCCGTAAATCGTCAGCACGCGAGATATCTGCAGGAAAAGGGAGTTTTCATGATTTTCTCGAATAGTTGAAAACTGCACAGGTTGAGGTGTTTGGCGTTACTATTCAAAAATTAAAAAGACCTGCAGCAAGACATTGAGACAAGAAACATGGACAATATAGAATTTGGATGTAAGATAAGTCATCCATCTTTTTCTACACCATTTCTCCATGTCTTGTGTATCGAAGTTTCGGGGTTTCCATGTTATTATCACTTTCTTTGTAAATGAAAAATTTTGCTGACATTTCGAAAAACAATAAATTTCAATATAGAGTTCGAAAGGAGATTAAATTAATCATATCTGCACATAATGAAATGCTAGCAATAAGAAATTAGGAACAAATTAATTCTTCGAACCTGCATGGGCATGTCCCTGACGAACTCGGCCTTGGACATTTGCCGAGTGCATCTGGTGAGTCTGTCGCGAATGTAGGCATCCTGACGCGGGAAGATCTCCCCGCTCGGTAGCAGATCAGAGGGCCTGCAGCGAGCCGCGTGAGCCAGCCAGGCTATCAACTAGAAAAATACTATATTGGATCATTTGATAGGAAAAATTGTCATTATTTCCAAAATATACACGGCAAACTGCAATAGCAGCATCACCTTACGAAATTACATTTCTATAGTCGCTATTGAAAAATGCGCATATGCCTAGACAATTTTGAAAACATGAGCAAGAAACGGATGAAATTATTTATGCTCCATTTTCATGTTTTAGCAAATTATATCGCTTCTTTCTACTCATCTCAAAGTATAAGTTTAGAATAAGGAACTAACCACATCGAAACACGGCTCCTTCGAGTCTTCCTTGTAATACTCCTCCAATCCACGCTTGAACAGAGCTGAATCAAGAAGAAGTATAATTTTAGAAAAAAGAAAAATGTTAAAATTTGCTTAAAATTTCATAAATAGCAAAAATTTACCATTGGATTGATTGGCGGGTTTGATGAGAGCGTGCTCAATTAACGACAATTTCATATCCTCTTTCTCTTCTGGTTTCGACTCCGAACTCGATTCGCCCTTCTTCGGAGAAGACGGATCTAAATTAGAAATTTGGCAATTTGAGAGAAAATTCACAATGATGAATTTAGGATAGAAACACCATCAAAATTTTTGATTTACAAAATATTCTATTTATCATTTGTGATGATAGCATCTTTGCCAATATGGCAAGTGGATTTGAAACGGAAAATGCTACCCAAATATTTGGTGTGTCCAATGAGGATGTCGAATTTGCCCCTGCCGCCATTGAAATTTTTTGTCTTGCCAAAGTGGACCTTGTCCTTGCAGAGTCGCTTGAACTCCTCATCATTTCCAACGAACTCCATCGCTTCTTTGATCTCGTCCTCTCCAATCAAAAGCCTGAATTTGAAAAATATAGTCGAAAAATGATGTTTCAAAACATTTTTTGGGATACAAAAATTCTATTTCATAAACACCAACTTTCATAGCTAATTTTTCCCAACCAAGAAAAGTTTCACTACCTTTCTTCGAATTTGGAAGGAGTGGGCTCATCTGCATCGTCGTCCTCCAGAAGCTGACTCACATTTGGCAGAGAGAAGCACTCGTCAAAAAGCTGGGATTCTGAATTTAATTTATAATTTGTTTATTGAAAGTGAATTTCAAAATGTCCCTCTAAGACATGATATTTTCAAGACATGCAACAGTAGAACTAGTTGGAAATGATTGATGCCAGAGTAAAAGTGAAATCTCCTCATATTATAGTACAAATCTACTTCAAACTAATATTTTGGCTGCGTAAGCTTTCTTCCCACAAATTTAATCATTCCTCCCAAATGCTATTTCTTTTATTTTCTTTTCTAACGTCTTGGGAGGAAAGTTTACGCAGCCTATTTTTTCTAGTCCTGGTTTAATTATTTTTAGAAGATTCCTTTCATGTCTTTTTAAACGAAGTGGCTGAATTTGAAAATGTCTACCTGCATCTTCATTTTTCAAAGTTGGTTGTGCCATTTGCCTGGCAGACGACGCCTTCAGTTCAGAGAACAGCTCGTCCGAATCAATTACCACTTTCTTTCGAGAGGCCATCTCCGATTCTTGCCCAGATCTAAACGTTTTAATTTCAAAAATTAGAACGATAAAAATCTAAAAGATGCGACTCTTATTTTGAAACTAAAAGTTTCTGAATTTACCGATCGAAAATTTAGATCAATAACTTCAGACACCCCAAAATTAAATTTCACGCAGGTAAACATAAAATCACAATGTTAGAGATATGAAATGCTGTCAAAGCATAAAAATATTCTTTAAAAAATCATCTAAAAACTTCAAATTGTTTATTTTCTTTACGACCACGATTCGTGAAAATGAAATAATGTCAGAAATGGAAGAAAATGTATATTTTACTCGAAAAGGTAAAATAATAAGAGATAGAAGAATAGATAGTGGCAATGCACATTTGCTAGGAAAGATGAGACAACTGATCAGACTTGATGTTGTTTTTTAGGCAAAAAACAAACCGAATTTTGACGACAAGAACTAAATGGCCAATTTGCGCGGATCTCAACGGGGAGGTTAGGGGATTTTTGGCATAGAATATCCTTGGATAGAAAAAGTATTATTTTCAAATGAATAAATCTTCATTTATCCCATATTCAAAATTTTCTTCGGAAAACGATAAACGATAAAAATAAGGCAAAATAAGAATAGAGCACTATCTCTAAAAGGACCAGTTGATAAGATAATTACTTCCTCAGCACGATACCTTACTATGGAGTACAGCTGAAACTAGGCTCTATAAAATCTACTTTCCTGGATAAAAGAAATCTTTTTCATAAATAAAATTTGTACTTTACACTAGAACTAATCGAAAAAGATCGAATAAAATTAGCGAAATCGTGTATTTATTTGTTTCATTTGAAACTAGCTAATGAATGAAAATGGATAAAAGTTGCCATTTTAAAATTTCTCAATTAAAAAAATTAAATTGAAAATTGAGACGAACTTTCGACAAATTTCTCCGAGAATTCTGCTGTCGCATTTTCTAGAAAACTTGGCAGAAAATTGTGAGGTTTTGTTCTACTTGAAACAATTCATCATTAAAGTGTAAATTTTGAAAATAAAATTTGACTTGAATTTTGAATTTCAGATTTCTGTAAATAGCGTGGAAAAGTTGAAAGTCCTCACATTTTGCAAAGTTGTTTCCAGAATTGAGCATACAATGGATTAGACGTTACTGAGGAGTTCTTTGGCGATGGTAATGCCGAGTTTGGCAGGCGAATCGGTCACAACCACTCCGGCTGACTTCAGGGCCTCGATCTTGTCCCCGGCCGTGCCTTTGCCTCCCGAAATGATCGCACCTGAATAAGTGAATAAAAAAGAAGCATTCTTATATAGTAGAGAAACTGTTCGACTTTCCGTTGTATGAACTCAAGCATTTTGCAAAGAATGAGTGACTATAGAAGTCGAAGAAGATGAATAGTAGTTTAACCTAATTTTACAACCAAATGTATTAGATTAAGAAAATTCTGAGAAATTACAATAGATATATCCCTGTTTCCATGAATTTCCTATCTATAGAAATGAAAATAAGAGCTCAGAACTAAAAAGATATCGAAATCTTACCAATAACCAATAATTTGTCAATTTATTTTCACGTTTTTGATCAACAAAAAAACCCTATATTAGCCTCTGTATAATATTTGAAAAACTTACCAGCGTGTCCCATTCTGCGTCCGGGAGGAGCTGTCAGACCCGCGATGAACGAAACCACGGGCTTCGCTGATTTTCCCTTCAAGTAGAATTCAATCATACTGGGGAGAAAATAAACTAAAATCTCACGCTATTGTTATCCTTGAGGAATTGAGCAGCCTCCTCCTCGGCAGATCCACCGATTTCTCCGATCAAAATGATGCCTGGAATAATAAATCATCAATTTATTATTATTTTAGACACTTGATTGTATCCCTATGAAAATAAATTTGTCAATAAAGTAGAAAATGTAAAAAAATTTCGTTATAACTTGGCACTTGAATGAACTACTGATACAAATTACTTTGAAGTGCAATAATTCTCTCGGTGATGATTTCTGTGACAAGTCAGATCCCATCTAGCGACTTATTATTTCCGAACATACTTTGAAAAACGAACCTTTAGTTTCATTGTCCTCGAGGAAGACCCTTAGACAGTCGATGAAATTGGTTCCATTAAAGGGATCACCTCCGATACCGACGCAGAGCGTCTGGCCCAGGCCTGTCAGTGTCGTCTGGTGCACTGCTTCGTAGGTCAACGTGCCGGAGCGGGACACTACTCCCACAATTCCCTATAAAATGAAAACTCATCTTTGATTTTTTGCAAAGGAAAAATGGTGCAAAATTCAATATGATTTTTGATTAAATTAATGAATCTGAAAGAAATTAGTAAAAAAAAGTTTGCAAAACTGAGAAGGGATATTCATACCCTCTTGTGAATGTGTCCAGGCATGATGCCGATTTTGCACTGTTCAGCCGAGATGATTCCAGGGCAGTTGGGCCCCACCAATCGGGTCTTGTTCTGCTTCACCAGACGACTTTTCACACGCACCATGTCCTGAAAGTTAGAGGTCATAAATAGTTTTCTCAAAATTAAACTTTTCATTTTTCTCCTATACTTATTAAGAACAGAGTAAAATTGTGAATTCGTTTTTTTCCAGAATTTTTACAGTGCAAAAGTTGAAGTATCGTTTTGCTTCAAAAGACTTGTTATAAAGGTTTCCCCTTTTTTCTTGAAAGAGCTCTAATAATATGCCATTATAAAGAGTGAGAGACTTTCGAATAAACCTTTTGAATGAGTAAATAAGATTCCTACATGTTGTGGAATGCCCTCCGTGATGCAGACGACGAGGGGAATCTCCGCATCGATGGCCTCGTCGATGGCGGCCGCAGCCCCAGATGCAGGGACGTAGATCACTGAGGCATCTGCGCCTGTCTTCTCGCGGGCCTGCAAAACCAACCATAAGCAGCAGATTTGGAAAATTTCGAATCACAGTTAATCGCATGAAAAAGGACAGTATGCGTTATCGCGAGACGAAAAGAAGACATGTTCTTTTTTCTCTCGATTAGGCATACCATTTCGTCTCATAAAGGCAACAATCAAGCTTTTATCTTCAAAATGAATTTTCAAAATAAAAAATGCCTCGAAAAATATAGCAATGTCAGAAAACAGAATAAAGAAAAGTTTAAAAAATTGTAACCTGTTTGACATCCCTGAAGACGGGCAGTCCCATGTGAGTGCTGCCCTCCTTCTTCGCATTCACTCCGCCGACCACTTTCGTCCCGTATTCAAGCATCTGCTTTCCATGGAAACTACCCTAAATCCAGACACATTTTATTTATAAATTGATGAAGCTTCAATTTGAAAATGTTCGAATTCCATATTTCTCTACTTTCATTTGGACATGAAACAAAAATAAACCACTTTTTCGAAAATCGAGCGAAATATCGGATTTCATTTTGATGAAAATATTCAAGAAAATAATTTTAAAGAAGGACTTTAATAAGATCTACTCGTTTCTATCAGTTTGCTTTCTTCAAATTATAAACCTTGCCTGTTTTCCAGTGAATCCCTGGATGATGACTTTGGTGTTATTGTTGATTCGCAGATTGTTGTACGTGTCTGCATACGACGAGGCGCAGCGAGAGCCTGCAAATTCATTATTCAATTTTCTTCTTCGAAATACTAATTAGAAAACCTCAAGAGAATAGTCGCATAAAATCAACCATTCAAGAAGCAAGGTGCTTTACGACTTTACTTTCTCAAAATTTTCTAAATTATTGTGGACGTCTGATTACTTGATGAAAATGAAAAATAACGTATTTCATACGGACAAAAATGAAAATTGTCAAATAATTGTTTCTAACAAAAGATTTTATCTTGGCATGATAGATTACCATTTTCAAAATTAAACAAAAAATAAAGTTCACAAAATAGAACCAACCGAGTTGAACGACGGCGAACCGGAGTCGACTGGAAGCGAGCATTTATGGTCTCTCGAATGCCTTGACAATGAGGACTGCCTAACTGAAATGAAATAATGCAATTTACGCAACCTGAATAATAAAACTAAAAAGAACATTTTGAAAAGTTAAAATCGGAACGAAATTTCCGACACAGCCATAACCCGAAAGTTCAAAAGACCATCAAATAAGATGATAAAATGGAATTTCGGATAAAAATTGACAGGATCGAATCGATAGATTGACAAACAAAATAGCAACGACAAGTAACAGGAAATACGGATGCACTTTGCTATGTGCTTGATGTTGCCAACTGATAATGTGATTTTGATAAGATGCACTGCATTCCACCGATCTAAGCTAGAGAAAAGAGACTAAAAGAGAAGAAAAACGAGCATTGTAGAAATTGTGGGCATAGCCCAATTGTGACAGGACCAAATCTTACAATTGCAGATCTTACACCTTTTTCGGCGCAAAATGTTTCTTTTTTCGATTTTTGGGTAACTAATTAGGGCAATTATCGTTATTCATTATCTTGATCTAGAAAATGATTTGAGGTTATATCTACCCGATTTTCATGAAACTTCTTCGATTTTTCCACACATTTGCCCAAAAGATTGAATATTTACGTTTCCTACTAAAATAGACTTGGAGGCAAAAGCTCGAGATGCCACTACGTCATAAAATTGGGGGACCTGATCAGGCCATTGGGTTAAACTAGAAAACTCGAGAAAATTCGGGATTCTGGGACAAAGAATCGAGAAAATCGACGACGTCAATTTCTTCGATTCGAGCTGTGTTTAGAGATGAAATCGCTCACGAGTGCAGAGAAAGAGATTGGCGCATTTCGACAGAACTACTTTATTTTAGCTATGACTGGTAAAATTTAGTGGATGGGGTACAAGGCTACGCTAGAAAAGGGCCGATAAGGTGATAAGCGATGCAGAATGCAGATAGAGGGATGGAGGTCGACAGGACATCGATCTTTGAAAAACGGTAAAACTCTTGAGAAAAGGGATTTTAAAATTTTCACGAGAAATCAGCGGGTTTTTGAAATACAGAAAATTAATGTGGCCAAAATCGCTCAAATTCCTTTATAAATTTCGTGAAAATTTTGGGAATAACTCGAAACCAAGAGACAATTTCAATTTTTTTTCAAAATTATTCAGCTCGAGAAAGGTCATGAGACTTGAAAGGGGTCAAGAAAAGTCTTGTAAGCTTGTAAAAGAAGAGCGAATCTTGGGCGGATACTAGAGATGACTCTTTTTCTCTTTTCCTGATTGCGTTTCTTTAATTTGCCCCTGAACTCTCTCCCCGGTAAAACAGAGAACCGAAACGAGAGGGAGGAGAGAGGAAAACGGGGAAAAGAAGAAAAGATAAGCACTCTTTCCGTGTACAACGACAAACGGGCATTGGAGAGCGAAAAACAGACAATGGGCAGACACGCAGGGGATCGATGATTCCAACGGTCAATCAAACCCGAACTCGACTGATCGAAACAAATCAAATCAGTTGATATTTTACTGCGCTGATAGTAAACTTTATCAGAAACACCAAAATCCATGTTTTGGAAGAAAAAAGACTTGCCAATGAAAGCCTAATCCGACAGGACAGATTCGTGACACTGGATCAGGCAAAAATGCGGAACAAATTTTAAAAAATAACGAAAAAAATCAAGCGAGAAAATCGGAAGAAGCAAATTGGACTGTTTGAAATTGCGTAAATGACGAGTGCGCGGACTTTTGAATTTTGTCGAGTAGCCGTTGGCATTTCCATTTTTATCGGTTTTTCGTTGATTTTCGTAAAAAATGATCGCTTTTTAGGTATCGAGTAGATTTATCAACTATTTTAGAGATCAAAAGTGGAATGATAGGCAGGGCCAAGTTCACTCGGGCGGACGACGTCGACATGCTACGATTCCTCGCCGAGTAGGTCAAATTTATCGAATTAAAGAAGTATAGAATTAGAAATGTTTGGAAAATTGTAGCAATTCTAAAATTCAAATTTACGCTAATTTTTGTCATATAAACCAGGAAACAGGAATTCTGAAATAAAGCAGCACTTGCTTGAATCAAGGCTAGATGAAAGTACAAATTTTAAAAAGCCGAAATCCTCCAGCAGATCCAATTATTTCAAAATTGACTATTTTCTGCAAAGTTGGATGATTTCAGTCAGCTGAAGAACGATAATCCGCGAGCGATGAAGCCGAAGGGAAACGAGTTGTGGGGCGAGTTCATGCAGATCACGAACAACAGGAAACATACAGAAATGTCCATGCAGACCAGGTCAGCAGTCAGCTCTAATCTTGCCTCCAAAATATTATGAGAGATAAAAATTCAAAGTAATCGAAAATGAAATAAAGCTTAGGATTTTTGAAACAGATTTCAAATATTCTAGTTAAAAAAACTAATTTTAATAAAAACAGTCTATAACCAATTTTTATCTTCTGTTTCCCGTTTTTGTTCGGAGAAAAATCATAAGATGATTGAAAAAACTAAAGACAAGTTTATCTGCGTGTTTTAGAAAGAAAAATTGATTTTATAAATTATATTATTCTATCATTCTTGAATTTGCTAGCAATGGTGAAAGTAAGCAATTGCAGAATTCGGAATTATATTCTGCCGAAGTTGGAGACCTACGACGAGCTTGACCCCGAGGAACTTGAACTCATCTACACTAAACTGAACATTCCCGTCACAGAAGCTGCCAAGGAAAGGTACTTTTCAAACTTATTTTCAAAATGCAAAAAGATATGAATCTAAATCCCCTTTTATTAGTTTATAATCAGAAATATCGGCCATTTTTCATAACTTACAATTTTTTTGATGTTGATTACATATAGGCATTGTTTTGTAAAGCTTGAAATGTAGTTCAAATAAAATTACTTTTTTCATACCAAAAAATAATTATTTTAATTTTAAGAATCGAGCAAATTCATGGCGTGGAAGTTGCCTTGAATTCCAACAAGACTGTTCACCATTTCATCTACAAGGACCCAAGCATGCTATCGTCGAAACTGGGTGACACTTTCTCGATCGATGATGGAGATGAAATGGTAAGAATATTTTAGAAATTTCGATTATAGAATTTTTTTTATTAGAACCATTTTACGAAATCATCAAGAAAACTCAACTTCAATTAATAGTTATTTGAATTTGAATTTCAATTTGCTAGTTAATTATGCACAGGACATTGCGTGGTCTGAATAAAAGTAGTCGAATCGGAAGGAGCCGCGAAAATATCTAAACCGAATCGAGATTTACTATTGAGAATCTTTAGTCGAATTGAACCGCTCAAAGTCCTGATTATGCAATTCTCTAATATGACTGGCAAGCAATAAAGCTCTGAATAATTGAAGATTTGCAGGCAAATGATGCGAATTCTCCTGAAGCGGATATTGATGAAAACTCGATTTTCTCTTCAGTCAGAGCCGAACCAAACAGCGAAGCATCCGACAGTGAGCATGACTTCGCAATTCAGCCAGAGGTAAGAGTTTACAAAATTTGAAGGAAAAAAATGAAAATGACTTTTGCTGAATGTTCATATCTTGCTCGCTAAACTTTTGTAGATGATAACAGATAATTTGAAATTTCCTTTTATCTTTCATTTTTTTAAAAATTATTCTAAACTTTTATTATCATTAACATCATGATTTTAATCCGAGTATAATTTCAATTAAGCAACTTTTAGAGGGCCATCAATTCCCTTTCTAACAGGATGAACAGGCAGGAAGACAGTCCAGATAATGATTGGCAGGAAGCAGACAGACCATGCACTTCCAAGGACAAGGTGATCAGCTGAATTCTTACAAATCTGTGATATGAACATTCGCATAATTCTTTATTCAAAGCTATATAGCTGTAAGAAATGCAAAGTCAGACAAGGCCTAAGTAATTTGTCTTGTTGGATTGAACAGTTTGATATGATTAATGAAATGAAAAATACTGATTTTCCGAATGGCTTTCTAAAAATGTTACAATATTTGAGATTTTCTTCAGGATTTTGCGAGTACCTCTCCTATGAAAGAAGTCAAGCAAGAAGTTGGCTCTAACGAAGAAATCTCCATACAGCGTACTAATTCGCGCAGCCCAGGAAGGGTAATTCATTTCTTTATTCTTATAGACGACTCTGGATGGTTGTCAATGAGGCTTTCATGTGAAAATTTATGCCTTTGCTTTATCGACGAACTTATAGAATTATTTTTCAAACCTTCTTACTATTGAAAAATTCGAGTTACATTTGACAATTATTTCGTTCCTGGAACTTACAAATCAGTTTTTTTCTTGGAAAATTCAGCTTTTTATTATTCTTTCTTGACAAACTAAATATTTCATGACCATTGTTTTTTACATTGCACAATGGATATTTTCTTTCAGCAATCCTCACAAAACGCTACTTCATCGAGGGAAATGAGGGAGGTGAAGACAGAGCCGATGGAAGTCGATGACGAAGTGCAAATTGTGAAGGAGAAAGTGAAGAAGGAAAGGAAGATGAGGGACAGGAATGCAGAGGCAGCGAGGAGGCCGCCGAATTACCTGCAACAGAGGGAATTTGTAGAGGATCTGAAGCGAGGATACAGGCCCATCGACGATTCTGAAGCCGACAAAATCAACTCCATCTTCGACTTGTGAATGATCGTCTCAATTTAAAAGAAATCATAACGGGTATTAAACATTTCTAAAACAGGTAATGTTGTTCATTCTTCCTCAAAATTTTTGAAAAAAAACGCTCATAACCTAAAAGTCAAAGTATCCTACGTATTTTTTGTTCCCTTATGTGCTTTTTCTTCCATTTTTACCTCGAAAATTAGAATCATACTTCTGCTTTTAAAAATTCTAACAACAGAAATACACTTTCATACTTCCATTTTACTTCAACGAGTTTGAATCTCATGCAGTTTAATATGGCTTTATCGCACTTTTGATAATTAGTTCTGTTATCATTCACATATTCTGAAAGTGCCGATCGCACCAATTTTTTCAGATTTTTAATTTTTTGGTATTGGTCTTTCGATCTCTTCTCTGGTCAGAAAACTTTCTAAATTTGTCTGATCCAGCGATTTTTTCTTATCATTTTGCTTCTTGTCCATTGTATTACTTGACTTCTGATAAAGGGTCAAACCTTGATCTACCGTATCCAAAATCTGATCTCTTTCTCACGGACAGGGCAGAACACGGCTGCCTTGTTATTTTTGTCTCAAACTTCAAATGAATAAACTCTTCAAATGATTCAACTAAGGCTCAAGTCAACTTGGTGTGGACGAAAATAGTGCAAATTCCCTAGCACCCTGAGGAAGTATTAACAGATCAACTGTTTCCGTATCTGCATAATAGGTGTTGTTGATTAACAGAAAATCGAGGTTCGAAAATTGCCTTGCTCATCGCGCTTCTTTCTGGTGTGATTAACTAATTTTTAAAAAAAAATCATTTTATTGCCTGATACTCTATGGACTAAATGCTGTCCAATAAAAAGAATCATTCAATTTGGTCCACAAATAAGAAAGGTACGAATTTTTTCTGACATGGGGTATGTAAAAACTTGAAATTAGCATAACTTCGCCCACTTGCATTTCTATGAAAAAAATGGATAGCACCATGATAATCAGTGTGAAAAACTGAACAATATATGTGAAAATCAGCCAAATCGACTGACCCCTGGAAACAACCCCTTTGCTAAGATTTTGGTTTTTCCTGGAATCCACTCTTAAAAAGAAAGAATTTTAGAGGGGTATTCATGAGAGATACTCTTTCAGACAAAATCAATGATAAATTACAGAATAGATTTTATTTTTAAAAATTTTATTCTTATAAAACACAGATAAATTCAATATAACTCGTAATTAAGAACTGAAAGAAAAACCTTTAGAAATCCTTTAACCTTTAATTTGAAGAATTCCCCAGGGTAAAAAAACTTCACAATTCTCAAGCTAAATTCATTTACAATAATTAAAAGATAATATGATAGGATTAAGATAAGATTGAGAGAAATATAATCAAACGGAAATAATTAGTATTTCAAATTTTATCAACAACGAGGGATAGGCGTCTTCTACATTCTTGCATGTACTGATATTTCTAAATTCATCATTTAAATTTTGTATAAAATTCGTGAATATAAGGGTAAGCAGTTTCCTCTTTGCACTCTACCTTACGACAATTCTCTTCAGCGGGGAGAAAAGGAATAGTCGTAAGATAGTGGTAGAAGGTGAAATGTGCATTGCACAGCGAGATAGACTCAACTGCCCACTCGTATGAAGCAAACAATATCTCTGATCAGATAAAGACTTACAACAAGTTAGGGCGGCGGAATCTAAAATTGATAAACTATAAAATTAAAATAGGATCTAAAAGCATAATTTTCTTCTGGAGTTTGTTGATTAAGATGCATCCTTTGAGTAACCTGAACAAAATATAAAAGAGGGTCTCGCTAATTTTGAGAGATATAAAAGAAGAGGCCGGACCAAACATTTCCGAAGGTTCGAGATCAGTGTTTTTAGTAGTTTCTGACTGTATTCGACCTGGAAAACACGATTTTAGGGCTTTTTCCGACATTTTCAATTTCGGACCCAGGTACCAGCGTCTGGGGGTCAAATTTCAAAACTTCAAAATCTATATCAGATTGTTCAGTTCGATGAGCTGAGTCGAATGGTGCGAACATTTTTCAGATCTGACCTTTCTATCACAAATTACAGCTAAAAACAGTGCAAAAGTGCCAAAAAATACGGATCGTCGAGGAAAAATGCATTCTTTTGTTCTTGTAGATACGAACTGGGTCTTTGAATCAGTACTAAAATGATCCCTGATATCGTAGCTAAAAAATGATACCGAATTTGACCCGAACTAGGGAGGATCACCTGAGATGTAACGGTTCAAAGTCAGACTTGAAAATTTTGAATTTTTGAGTTAGACATCCAAATCATATATCATTCGATAGAGCTCATCAAACTGAGCAACTTTTGTGAAGACACCTCATGGTTATCTCTTATGGTATTCATGGTATAGCAGTTTGAATGGATCTAACTATGAAAATGACACAAATTTTCAAAAATTCATAACTTTTGTAAAATAAAGCCAAATTGAAAAATCTTTTCGGAATATAGCAGTTGAAGGGTAATATTTCATTTTTGCTTCCTAGAGTACCATGCTACCACTTTATCATGATACCATATGGGTCCATGGTATACCACCCAAGTGATACCGAGTAGTACTATACCAAAATGGATATCATTCGACTTGAAATTGTCTGGAGAGTAATATTCGAGCCCATTTCTATCAATTTCAGCAAGTGGTTTCATTATACCCTCATTGTAATTGATTATAACCATCTACTGAAAAAGACTAAAAATGGAGTAACTTCAAATGACCATAAAAGGCGATAGACTAATCTGTTTTTCAAACGGTTTTCAGTATATTACTCAGCTCGATAAGGGTTTTCGTTTGGTATATAACATGATAGGTTTATTTACCAAATGGTAACTTGACCATATGGGTCGTTACCATTTGGTTCAGCATCATGTTTAGTATCGTTCGACTCCAAATTGAGTAGAAATAAATAATAGATGTCTCTAGCTTCAATTTAAGCTCGAATTTTGATAGACCACCTATGGAAATATCCTTGTATCATTTTCTTGAAAGCTGACATTAAATTTTGGTTTTTGAGGTACCACTCTCATACCATTATAGCTAGACCCAAAGTGTCTTCACAAAAGTTGCTCAGTTTGATGAGCTCTATCAATTGGTATACATATTGTGGGGTCTAACCTTCAAAATTGAAATTTCGATATCTGGGTCCTCAACTTTGGTGCGATAGTAATGTTATTGGTGTCCTTCTTGTTTGGGCCTAATTTTTGGCGTATAAGATGCAGAATTACCTGGAGAATCCGAATATGAAGTCAAATTTTACCAACAAATAATAAAATCTTCGAGTTATGATCGATTTTATGCAAAAATGCATGTTTTTGAAACCGTCATTTTTGATACTTTTGACTTTGGGACCCCCTCCAGCCCCAAACAAGTGGTTGACTCCCTAAACTATAATATTTTTAGAAAGTACATTCCATGGTTATGTTCGTCCCTTTTAAACTTTTCGAAAATCTTTTATAACAAAAAAGTTCTCTTTGTACCCCCTGAGGGGTGCCAAATCGCCAAAACATCCAACTTTGATCCCCACCTAGCCCCGCCCACTTTTGGGGGCGGGGCCTGATCTCCCCATTTTTGTGATTGGACCCATGGGTGTATCCACCATATAAGTTTGGTTCGGATTCGGGACACTTTTGCAGTTGTTCGGCCTTTGTTCGGGTTACTCAAAGAATGCGTCTTAAAAATGAATGTCTGGGAAGGCTATTATCGCTCATGCTTGAAAATGTGAGGCTGATGGGAAGTTCGCTCCATTGCTAATTAATTAATTCTTGCCCAATTTGGTAATAAAATGAAGCTAACATTTTTGAAAAAGTTGACACACATGTCGACATACAAGAATGGAGTAGACATTTCAAAATGACTATGCTCGTTATTATATAGTTTATCCTGAGTAAGTGAATACTGCATACATTTTGCAACTTCGCTCGCTCAGGCCCCGCCCACTTTTTCTTGCCTTGCGAATTGCGTCATTCCCTCCATTTTCAAATGAGTTTCGCATTTTTCTTGACATTTTCGCGAAAAATCTTTAATTATATCCTGATTATCTCTCTAATTAACCAATTAACTCTCTTTAGTGTTTGCTGTTCATTTTTCGATCGAAATTTCGTATTTTTCGTGCAAATTGACAATTTTCATGAAAACATCTGATAAGCGACTGTTTGTTTGTCCATCAGCTTGCAATTCTAATGATCTAATGACGACGATAACATCTGCATCTTGGAGGAATCGACAATTGACTCGGTGAAAATGGGTCCTAAGTTGAGAGAAAGAATCGCTAGAAAAAATGAACAGCAAACATTAAAGAGAGTTAATTGGCCAATTATCTGGTTAATTAAGCGTAATATTCAGTTAGTTGGAGACAATGAACTAACTTCTTTTCGTTTTCAAACTTAAAAAAATTAAAACGTTATTTCTGACGATAAAATGGTTCAAAACGATGAAAAATCGATGAAACATCGTTCTACAGAGTTAATTGATCAATTAGAGAGATAATCAGGATATAATTATAAAGATTTTTCGCGAAAATCTCAAGAAAAATGCGAAACTCGTTTGAAAATGGAGGGAATGACGCAATTCGCAGGGCAAGAAAAAGTGGGCGAGGCTTGAGGGAGCGAAGTTGCAAAATGTATGCAGTATTCACTTACTCAGGATAGACTATAGAAAGATATAGTTGGTAATACAAGATGGTTGTGAGCTTATGCATAGTTGGATAGCAAATGTAACCATTAGGAAATGTCTGGTTCATCCTCTTCAACATGTCTGTCAACTTTTTTTTTCGAAATCATCAGCTTCATTTTATCAGCAAATTCGGCTCTCACTTGGAACACCCTGTATATTAGTTTGACACGAATAGGCAGTTGGCAAGCATTTCCCCTTTGCACTCTACCTTACGACAATTCTCTTTCCAGAGGAGAGAAGAGGGAATAGTCGTAAGATAATGACAAAAGGGGAGGTGTGTATTGCACAGCGAGATAGACTCAACTGCCCACTCGTATAAAGCAAATAATATCTCTGATCAGATAAAAGTCTTACTACTAGGGTTCACACTGAGATCTGAAATTGATAAATTACAAGATTAAAAATAGGATATAAAAGCATAATTTTCTTCTCGAGTTTGTCTGCCTATTAAGAGTGAATGTCTGAGAAGGCCATTATCGTTCATGCTTGAAAAATGTGAAGCTAATGAGCAATGTGCTCCATTGCTAATTAATTCATTCTTGTCCAATTTGGTGATAAAATAAGGTTGAAAATTTCGAAAAGTTGACACACATGTCGACAAGGATGGATTAGACATTTCAAAATGGCTATATTCGTTATTCAGTCAAGTGCACTCATTAGGGCCATCTGTTGTTATAGAAAGATATCATCGGGGATACGAGATGGTTGTGAGCTTATGCATAGTTAGGTAGTAAATGTAGTCATTAGGAAAGGTCTGGTTCATCCTTTTCGACATTTCTGTCAACTTCTTTTTTTTCTCGAAATGTTCAGCTTCATTTTATCAACAAATTCGGCTCTCACTTGGAACATCCTGTATATTAGTTTGACACGAATGGGCAGTTGGCAGGCATTTTCCCCCTTCCCCTTTGCACTCTACCTTACGACAATTCTCTTTCCAGCGGGGAGAAAGAGGGAATAGTCGTAAGATAGTGACAAAAGGGAGGTGTGCATTGCAGTAAGATAGACTCAACTGCCCACTCGTATGAAACAAATAATATCTGATCAAATAAAAAGTCTTACAGTCTAGCAGTTTTGTAGATAGCCCTGAAATTGATAAACTATATAAGATGAAAATAGAATCTAAAAGCATGATTTCCTTCTTGAGTTTGTCTGTCTATCAAGAGTGAATGTCTGAGAAGGCTATTATCGTTCATGCTTGAAAAATGAGGCTGATGAGAAGTTCGTTCCATTGTTAATTCATTTTTGTCCAATTTGGTGATAAAATGAATTGAGCTTATGCATAGTTAGGTAGTAAATGTAATCATTAGGAAAGATCTAATCCATCCTCTTCGACATATCTGTCAACTTTTGTTTTCGAATTTTCAGCTTCATTTTATCACCAAATTGGACAAGAATGAATTAGAAATGGAGCGCACTTCCCGTCAGTCTCACATTTTCCAAACATGAACGATAACACTTAGCACACGGTGCGTACGCTCTTTGACATTATACGCACCAGGGATGCACGAAGTTTAAATTTTCGAAGCAGACAGTACTTTTGACCCGACCCGACCCGATCGAGTTGAATCGGACTCGAGTCGATCGACCGGATAAATTGGCTCATCGCTCTCAAAACTTGTAAATCAAATTCTAATTGAAATTGAATTCGAATTTCTTCTTTTAGAAATTTCTCAAGATAATTTGCAAATTTTCGTTTCAAATGAAATCCTGACTTACCCGATGTTTTATTCGTCACTTCTGAAATGAAAACTCGAATTTAAAGATAGTTTATCGTTTGGACTGATGATTTTTTAAAATTAAACTTGAAATTATTCTCTATGATTATCAGTGATAAAGCCATTAAATCAGCTAAAATATTAAAACGTTATCAGTGTAAATTTTTGAGTCGAATGACAATCAGATCTGCTTACAAGTCAATTTTAGTGATCTTATCATTCTTTATCAGTGATAAGGTAACTCTAATTGATAAAATGGTAGCATATTAGTGAGCAGCATAAAATTCTGAGTCAAATGAGTTTCATTTTGGAATTAAAATATTAAGTTTTGAAAATTCGGAATCAACATTGAAATAGAAATTGACCGCCAACAATTTTCAGAATCGAAATCGAAATTTTGTCTCAGCTCTATTTCACACGAATGGGCAGTTGGCACGCATTTCCCCTTTCCCTTTTGCACCCTACCTCACGATAATTCTCTTTCCAGCGGGGAGAAAGAGGGAATAGTCGTAAGATAATGGCAGAAGAGGAGGTGTGCATTGCACAGCGAGATAGACTCAACTGCCCACTCTTATGAAGCAAATAATATCCCTAATCAGATAAGTCTTATATGTAAGGTACTTACGGTTTTTGAAGTAGACAGGATCTTCCTTCGTGAACCCTGAAATTGATAAACTATATGAGTAAAAATTGGATCTAAAAGCATAATTTTCTTCTTAAGTTTGTTTATTAGATGTCTGAGAAGGCTATTATCGTTCATGCTTGAAAAATGTGAGGCTGATGAGAAGTGTGCTCCATTGCTAATTCGTTCATTTTTGCCCAATTTGGTGATAAAATGAAGTGAGCTTATGCATAGTTAGGTAGTAAATGTAATCATTAGGAAAGATCTAATCCATCCTCTTCGACATATCTGTCAACTTTTGTTTTCGAATTTTCAGCTTCATTTTATCAGCAAATTCGGCTCTCACTTGGAACACCCTGTATATTAATTTGACACGAATAGGCAGTTGGCAAGCATTTCCCCTTTGCATTCTACCTTACGACAATTCTCTTTCCAGAGGAGAGAAGAGGGAATAGTCGTAAGATAATGGCAGAAGAGGAGGTGTGCATTGCACAGCGAGATAGACTCAACTGCCCACTCTTATGAAGCAAATAATATTTCTGATCAGATAAAAAGACTTACCAAGAGTTTGGTTAAAAAATCCTGAAATTGATAAATTATATAAGATGAAAAATAGGATCTAAAAGCATAATTTCTTCTTGAGTTTGTCTGTCTATTAAAAGTGAATGTCTGAGAAGGCTATTATCGTTCATGCTTGAAAAATGAAGCTGATGAGAAGTGCGCTCCATTGTTAATTAATTCTTGCCCAATTTGGTGACAAAATGAAGTGAGCTTATGCATAGTTAGGTAGCAAATGTAACCATTAGGAAAGGTCTGGTTCATCCTCTTCGACATGTCTGTCAACTTCTTTCTTTTCAAAATTTTCAGCTTCATTTTATTAGCAAATTAGACAAAAACGAATGAATTCGGCAATGGAGCATACTTACCATCAATCTCACATTTCCCAAGCATGAACGATAGCACTTGGCACACCATGCGCCTTTTGATATTGTACGCACTAGGGATGCACGAATTTTAAATTTCGAAAATTCGAAATCAAAATTGAAATAGAAAATGGCTGCTAACAATTTTCAAAATCGAAATCTAAATGAATTTCCAAAAAAATTCGTCAGGCGAATTGCACAATGCACAATTAGTCGTCATTCCATTCATTTCCTTATTTTTTGGGTTCTCTTGATGTTGTTGTAGGCCAGTTGATGAAAATAATCGTAAAAATTCAATGAAAATTGATCAATTTTTTTTTAATGAATGAAATGACGAATAGCCGTACATTGTGCAATTCTCCTGGCGCAAAGTTGTACACTGCGCTTTAGACTTCAAGTAGTTTGCAGGGTCTTAGGATAATGATTATAAATTTTACCTATTAGATTAGATAGATTCACGGCCTAGAATTTTATTAATTAAAATGATTTTAAAAATCTGTAAACTCACATTAGTAGAAGACTTTGACTGTTGTATAATATTTCCACTGATCTAAAATTTGATTAATTAAAAGAATGATTTTAAAAATTTTAGTGTAAAAACCTTTTCTATAGCTTCCTTGACCTTAATGATCTAGAATTTGATTAATTAAAAGAGTGATTTTAAAAATTTTAGTGTAAAACCTGTGATAGCAGCAAATTAACTCTATTAGGAGAAGTAGGCATAGGAGCTGTTTTGGAAGGGACTTGTCGTTTTTCGAGACCTCTTCCAAGGCTCTCAATGAGCCCACCGAACGAAATCGATACTATAGATCCAATAATAGCGATTAAGAGAATGATTTTCATTCTGAAATTGCTTTAATTAAGGCTGATAGATTTTTTAATAAAATAATTTTGTTTTGAAACAATAAGGGCTAGTTCTACAAATATGTTGATAAACTAAAAGACTTATTATCACTAACTGATAGGATGTTGTCAAAAATCAGAATTTGTATGAAAACCATTTTGATTACAATATTTGTCTAAGCCTGGAGCAAAAACAAATGAGTGAATTTCGAGGTGTCTTGATAAGAAGGGAAAGCTCTGATGAAAGGATGAATGGAGAATCGAAAGATCAAGCTCGAATTGGAGGTATCCAAAGCCTTTAGCCCTCGGCGATTCACCAGAGAGTGTATTCAAGAAGAAAGAGATTGGATGTCGTTAGATTGGAGATAACGCGTTAATTGATTAGGTAATTCAAATAGCACGATGGATAAATCACGAAATTGATCTCAAAGATAAAATGGACTATCTTCGTAGGGAAAAGGACCCCCTTTTAATATCGAATCAAAGGAGCGGGCTCCGCCTCCATTGATAAGATTCACGAGAGCATTATCATCATTTTCTGTCGAACCCTGTGCTATTTTCAACTTTCGGCGATTAGAACAAGTTAGAGAATATCTCTCCGTCAAATATCATTTATGCAAATTTAATTGGTTTTTAGTCTTCTGACGCGCGAACGACTGTTTGATCGAACGTTCTCTTCTGGGATTTTGGCAAAAAGAAAATCAGAACTATTGATTTATTGAAAGGGGAAACTCATTAAATTTTAATCGAATGGATAAAAAGAAATGCAATACTTACAAGATGAATATTTTTCGACGAGAATTTTGTCCGCGTTGCTTTCTCACATATGAGTGCTCATTTCTGTAATCGATTTAATTCTGAATGAATATCGGGAAATCGATTCCAAAATTTATTTAATCTTCATAAAGAATCGTTTGTATTCAAGTATATCGTTTTCATTAATTTTCTCACCTGGTGATACTAATTCGACCTAGTGATCCGCTTTCACATTCAGATAGTTCCAGTGGAGCTACAGATGGAGTGTCCAAATATGGCATCCTTCTAAAAAGATTAAAAATAAAAACGAAATTTGAAATTCAAAGCAATAATGAAATTTGTAACCTCAAAATCTAGCGGTGTTTATAAAGTTTTCAAGCATAAAAGACACTGATAATTATCATAACTTCATAGCGTGTTTGAGAATGTGTCTATGTTTGTGAATTCTGGTTAATTCTTATTGTTAGCTACTGTTGCTTGAGTAACGATTTCATTTGGATATGCTGAAGTCGATTTCAAATTTGCACCTGCTTAAAATCAAATATCAGCGTCAATCTGTACCAGGGACAAAGTTTGCAGAGAATTTTTAGAATTGGAGAGGAACTTATGCAAATTTGGTTGGCTTTTAGTTTTGTGACGCACGAACGACTGCTCTATCAATATCTGTCCTGGAAAAATTTGGGTACGAACTGAGTTCATGAGAAATAGTGAATAAGCTAGAGAAACATAATCGTTCATGAAACGAATCCTAGAGAATTAAAAATACCTATGAACGTCAGTGCAAATTAACGTTTCACAAAATCAGCTAACATCAGCGACACTATCGGATCATAGAAAGTTCGACAATTTCCCAGAGGTAGCAATTGAAGTTATTGGTTGTCGATTGATAAGTATAAAATTATAAGTAACAAGCAATTATCAAGTTGCTGGTTGCAACAATGATTATTTTTAGCATATTTTTTCATAAATTTGAATTATATTCAGTATGTCACACCACTCAAAATATTTCCTTATTTTTCAATCAGCCCAATTCTTTCTAACTCTATTGTAATCCTAAATCTATGTATGTATCAATAAAATTGACTAACAATTTCTTCCGTTTCAATCGTCTGAGCAGACTGATGTTGGTCGATTCAAATGTGAGGGACTTGTGGTTTTCCATAAGTTTTCCATGAGACAATTCGACTTCTGGTCTAAAATTTGTTTTTCTACAAATCGATATTCTAAAAATGACAATCACAAAATATCTTCAACCACTAATCTTCAACTTTTCTTCAAATATATACTAGTAGTTAGATTAGATTAGACAGTTCCGGTATAACGATATTTCCTTGCTTCTATTTCAACATTTTAGAGCTATAAAATTTACATTTCAATGGTTGTATCGTCCTTCCTTCCATCTTCCAGCACATCGCTTTCGAGCAGAGGCACGGTTTCTTTGTCTCTGTCCAGCATCGTATGAAACTGTAACTAAAAATTTCAAGATAAAACAAAGCAAACCTCTTTGAATTCTGAAATAAACACCTCTGATGTCTAACACTTAGACTTTCAGTTTAGCAGTTACAGATAATCATAAATTATCTCGTGTTTGTGAAGAAGATCTAAGATAATTTAGTTACACGATCGTCTTGACAACATTTCGTATAACACGGTTCTAAACTTGACAGATGTTAGTGAGCTACAACATTAGATAGAGACGAAATCGATTAACAAACCTATTGATAATGAAATTAAACTATCGTAATAAATATGAAGTAGAGAAACAACATTTTTATGGGATAAAATAGTTCTACAATTTCATCAATGAACACTAGAGATTTTAGCTGATATTAATGCGTCTAAATAAAATTTAAATCTTAACAAAAGAATGTGAAATAAAGATGTGATTTCATTAATTTTTACTGTTCTTATAGCTTTGAAAATATATGCATACTAGAACTTCAATGACATCTACTATCTTAGAGATTAGTAAATCAGATAAAATCTCCAATTTCTTACAAAATTTCCTACAAATTCAATCTATTCTGGCATTTATTTTTGACAAATTGAAGTTAAAAATAGATTCCAAATGAAATCTATAGTTTGTCACCATTTGTTATACATTAGTTTGGAATCAAATTTTGGCATTCTAAGGTCATCGATCAGCCGGATAAATTGGCTCATCGCTCTCAAAGTTTGTAAATCAAATTCGAATTCTAATTGAAATTGAATTAGAATTTTCTCAAGGTAAGTTGCAAATTTCAATTTCAAATGAAATTCTGGCTCGCCAATTCTAATTCAAAGTTCAAAATAAAATTGAAATGAATTGATGTCTTGTTTTATCTTGAAATTTGTCATCCTACTAATAAAAGGGCTCAAGAATTAGAAAAAAATAAATTTTCAAAGCAATAATGAAATTTGTAACCTTAAAATCTAGCGATTTTTATAAAGCTTTCAAGCATAAACGACACTGATGATTATCGTAACTTCATAGTGTGTTTGTGAATATGTCTATATTTGTGAATTCTAGTTAATTCTTATTTTTAGTTACTGTTGCCTCAGTAACGATTTCATTTTGATATGCTGAGATGGATTTAAAATTTGGACCTGTTCAAAATCTAATGTCAGTGTCTCTCTGTATCAGGGACAAAGTTTGCAGAGAATTTTTAGAATTGGAGAAGAGAATTATGCAAATTCGGTTGGCTTTTAGTTTTGTGACGCACGAACGACTGCTCTATCGATATCCCTCCTGGAAAAAATTGAAAAAATGTATCAATGTCGATTAATATCAGGAAAAATATTTTTTTTTTCAAAAAGTCAATTTCAGAAATTGTTAATTCAGTTTTTTTCAAAAAATATTCATAACGATCATAAAATTTTATCCTAGCGAATCTTACGTAATCTTCCGACATCTTTTATCTACATCATCAATTGATTTTATCGTAAAAAGTTAAAAAATATGTCTATGTTTGAAAAAGTCGGCTAATTCTCGGTTGTTGTCTGAGTAACGATTTCATTTGGATATTTTGAAATCGATTTCAAATTTGCACCTGCTCAAAATCAAATGTCGATGTCGATCTATACCAGGGGCAAAATTTGAGGGAATTTTTAGCATTGAAGAGAATTATGCAAATTATGCAGTTATTGACGTACGAACAACGGTTCTAGCGAAAGTCCTGTTGGAAATTTTAAAAAGTTCTGCAGCTATCAATCGATTAAAAAGTCGAGTAAATTTTACAAGTACAGATTTCGAACTATTTTAATTTTCATGCCAAATTGTCAAATTTATCAATTTTTGTAGACAACTTTTTCCAATTTGTTCAACCGATTTCGATAGAATTTTATATTTCAGAAAACAACAGAATAAATATTTAAAGATCTAATTTTATGTGGTGCGAGAAGGCGTCGCAGGAGGAATGGGTTTGGGCGGCAGAGTCGATGTTACCACCTGAAATTACTTCGTGAACACGCAATTAGGCGATAGAATTTTTCCTACTTTGTACTTTAGAAAATCAATTATTGTAAGGATCCGACGAGCGGAAATCTCATCCCGCGAAAGATAGAAAAATGAGAGAAGATAGCGTTCCTCTTTCTCGTTTTCCAGCAAGCTTTCTTTCACCACTCCTTTTCTCATTGTGCATTGGCCATCAGAGGGGAAGAGAACCTTTCGTTCATTTCCCCCGACAGTATATTCAATATTTTCCGTTGAAAAATAATTATTTTACGATGAATGTTTAAAATATTCCTAAAAATGCTCACGTTGATGAGATCGTCCATGGCGGTTTCCGATTTGAATCGTTCTTCCGGTTCTTCCACGATCAATTGCACCTGAAGATTGAATGTGATGAAATTATTTGATGATTGGAAATGATGAACATTTTAGGCAGATAGAATTTATGACGAAATCGAAACATCAAATGATACAGAACAAAATTAATTCAGAACTTTCATTCCCATTGAAAATTGAAAATTGAGATAAATGGTGACTCCAAGTTAACCGTGATTTTTATGCACATTCAAGCAAGATCTGCCTTTCCTCACAAACGAATGATAAAATTTTGGAAGAGTCGAATATTGCGAAAAATTTAACTTACATCAGTAGGAGCTGTGGGTCTCAGGTTGATGATTTGAAGCGTCTCTGCACCGGTCAACTAAACATTGATTTTTTGGAAATGTTTCAAGAGGAAACTTTTCTAACCTCGTACGGTTTGAGGAGTTTGACTAATTTGCTGATGCAGTCCTGTGTTTGCACTGCAGCCGGTGTCGTCTTCAGGTATTTCTGGGTCTGAAATTCGTTCATCCATCACTTGGAAAACATATTCAATGCATGACAATACATTTTTTATGTTCTTCATCATTGTAAAACATTGTCTGCATTGAAGTTTCATATACTTTCACTATTTTTCCCATAAAAATTGAATTGATTTATTTTTTACTGGAAACACCGACCTCATAAACGACAGTCATGAGCATTTTGTCCTTGTCTCTGACTCGCTTGCCTGCAGCTGCAGTAGTCGCATTCTTCTCCTCTTCCAGCAACTTCATCACCTCGTAGTTCGTCAGCACCGATTCACGTGCGTTCAGAATCTCCATTCTAAAATTCTGTAATAAAGTAAATGATTTTTTTAAAGTTTAGGCAAACCGACTATCAAAATTCGAGAGGCAGAAATTGTAAATTTTAAAACGAGACTGAAAGAAATGATGTATTGATTTTGGAGTTATCAAAAATGCTTGAATTTTTGGAAACAGGTTCCATGTTGTTAGAGACTGAAATGAAATTGTAAGAAAAATAACGAAAACTTTTCGAATTTAACTAGAGAGGACAATTCCATTTAAGCAGGAATATTCACTCTCCTCAAAAATGACATAGATCATATGATAGAATTGGATACTCTTGCAGCATGAAATTAAATTAATCCGTTTCAATATCTGAGATACCATAGTCGTTTCAAACGATATGTAAGTAATCTAAAAATAGAAATTTCAAAATCGATTTTTATTGCTCACAACGACAAAAATGAATGAAAAGAAAAACAAAACAACGCTAGACCTTTGAATGAACGAAGGAATTCTCCCGTACTGAAATCTTGGATCAAGAACATGGGCAGGGTGAAAATGATGGAACAGAACAGAAAGAATGAGAATGAAGTTGAGATACACCGATTCAAAATTATATGGTCAAATGAAAAATATAATAATAAATTAATCAAAAATTAAGCCTAAAGCTGGTTATCGTTCAAGAATAGTATGAAATATTAAAAATTGAAAGAAATATCGTAAATTCTAAAACAAACGATTCTATAAATTTATTTTTACCTTTCTTTGATCGGCCTTATTTCGAATCTTCAGGTTGGATTCGTTCTTACTTTTTCAGGATTTACGGTTATCGTCTAATAGCTTCAACAAGAATGATAATATTTTAGAAAGTGCAAATGAGTAAACTCAAAATGAAATTACTGTGTTACGAACTTGAGTTGAGTGAGAATGGAGGAAGGAGAGACGAAGCTGAGTTTGGTTGGCGGAGAGGGTACTGGGAACGAGGGGGCGGATTTGCGCAGCCGGCTCAACAACGCATCTCCATCGATCATTTCTCGCAGGGGCTCGTCTGAAAAATGATCTAATTTTGTAATTCTGTATAACTTTCATGAATGATAAGAATTTATCATACTTTTTGTACTAATTTGAAAGCAAAACATGTTAATTTTATGGATTTAAACATTTTTTTTATTGGAAAGCTTATTAATTTTTCATTATCGTATATTAATTTCCGATGATATTTATTCTAGATTCTAAGGCCTTTAGAAGATTGAAGACTTTTTTGTAACGAAGGATTTACCATCGAAATAGATGAGTGACACGATGATTGCAGCTGCAGTGAGCACGTCGCAGACCACGTTCGCACGCAGAAGTTGGGCGTATACTTCAGAGCACGTCGATATCACGTCCAGCAACTGAAAACCACAGATAAATAAATTATTCGAAGTTGTTCTTTCAGCGAAGTAAATTTACTTCCCTTTTACTCTTTTACAATGTACAAAAAGCAATTATCAAGATGAAGATATTCGTTAGTGAAAAAAGATGAAGAAAAACTTGGATCATTCAAAAATAACTTTTGCACAGAGTGCGTCATAATTACTGTCCGATCTATATTTCGTTTCATACTTATAAAAACAATGACTTCACAGTAAAATAGATATTCATTGAGATTTCGGTGTCAGTATTGATAGATAAAAGTCAAATTCGGTTTGGAAAACATTCGGAATATTTAGGAGTCTAAATTCCATGGTAATTTCACTTTTGCTACGATAAAAATGAAAGTTGGACAGTAATTATGACGCAATCTGGAAATATTGAAAATTCTGAAAAAGTATAACCTTGAACGAGAGCTTCCTCCACTTTTTGTTGGTGCAGAGTGCAAGACACAAATGCAGTGCGTCGTCGAAGATCTCGGCGAAAATGTTCGATGGAGAACCCGCTCTGGAAAATGGGTTTTTTAAAGGAAAACAGCTTTAAAAAACTTTATCTTTGAAATTTTGATTAGAAACACGTTCCATCTATTTTTCGCAAATGTTTTTTTTTTCATTTTTAGTAATAATTTCCTAAAATCCTACTTTTTGACAGAATTGGGTTCGAGGAAGATCTGTGCGGGAGGCTCCGCGAATGCACTGCAGAGGAATTCAGTGACGGAGAGCTCGGCCAGGGCGTCCCATCCATTCGATGAAGAGGCCAGGCGAGTCAGGGCTGCCTGAAAATCGTAAATCAAGATAAAATCCCATCCACCATTATTAAATATCGTGTTATGTTACGAATCTGAACTTGCATGAAGATTAAACTAATCTAGGAAAACGCCTACCAAAGTAGCCTGTAGAATGTAGAGATTGAGTCGCTGGCTGGACTTGGCCTTGGCTGCGGCAGCCCAGTCAGTGATTTTGTGAGTGATGATGAGTTCGCACAGCAGACGGGGGATGCCCGATTGGCGCACAAGTGCTGGTAGCTGAAAGTGAAAATACTCATCCGATTAAGAGAACAATTTAGAGAAAGATATGGAATTTTCATTATTTTTATCCCTTAGTAGATTTTTCGAAATTATATCGATGCATACAAGTTTGAAATTGCATGATCTTCAATATGTCTATCATTTACGTTTTCCGCTAATCGATCTGCATGCTATTTTGAGGATCATTCCCACTAAATTCCAACTTCAAATCCAAAAAATTTCGTGAAAATTGTTTCATAAACAACTCCTAATATGAAGTTTTTCCTCTTGAAAATAGTGGGTTGTTTCTGATCTTGGTGTATCATCGTATAATCGAAAAATTGCGTAATAATCCTGTCATCATGAAAGAAGATTTGATATTTCTCAAAGAATTACTTTTTGGGACACTTGTGAGTATTTATTTTAGTAAAAATCTTACCTTTCCGAGTCCTTTCGAGTCTTCGTACAGCAGATCAGCCAAAAGAAGGAGAACCGCAGGCTGAAAATTATTGCATTTTTACAAAATCATTGAAATATCTTTCCTCTCAAATATTTCACTCTATTTTCTTGCTGTGATTCGAGTTATGTGCTTATTTTCGCCCATTTTTGGCTGATTTTGTTGATCCCCAGGGGCCAACGTGAGCAACAGCGCATTTATGAGCCGTGTCAGATTCGACCGAGTCCCTCCTCGGGGTGAAAGGCGAAGAATGACACCCCCTCCCAGTCTCGCGCAACAAAGATAAATTAGCATTTTCCTGACAAAAACCTCGACTTTCCCTCCGCATAAATTCCAAATTTACAAATCAAATCTGCCATATTTCAACTTCACATGCCATTGGATCGAGAAGAACTTTGTATCTTTCGATGCGCTCTCCTTCTCAAGCATTGCTACTACAAATATCGGTAAGGTTTTGAGAATTATTCGGAAGAATGGGAAATTTTTCTAGATTGAACCACATTCTTCTACTTCTCTGTTACATTCTATTTCTACTAACTTCGGCATTTCTCTTCTACAAAATCGAACATAAACAGTCGGATTTGGAGAGGCAACGATGGTTCGCTCGATTAGCAGCGGATCGCCACAGGTAAATTTTTTTTTTTTTTTTTAAATTGATAGATTCTAATTGAATTATGAATGAAAAATGAGTTGGATGATATTTTGATGTCAAGTTTTAAAAATGAAATTCTTCACTTATCTCTCACTATAGCAAAATTTTTCAATATTAACATTCTTAGATTCGTAACTCGCTCCCTCCTGCCAGACATGTTCAACAACACCAAGCTGCTTCTCTACATTCATGGAGAAAAGGCAGAATACCTCACAAAAATAGTCAACTCCCGACTAGAAACCTATGAGAACGCGCTGAAACTCCAGCCGCCTATTCCGAAAGAGCCATGCACGTTTCTCAATTCGCTGATCTTCGTAAGTCTGTTCTTTTGGTAAAGTTTTCTTTTCAACATTTATATTTTTCATCAGAGAGATGAGTAAAAATTTCGATGATCTTGGATAAATTCTATTCCAGTTCTAAAAATTTTTGAATTGCCCACTCCGGCTTATATTCGAATAGCAGCTATATTGTTGAGATTTTTTATTTTGCTCATTTGTCCTCTTTGGCAGGTGTTCTGCACAGTCACGACGATGGGCCACTCCACTCTCTACCCGATCAGTCGTGCTGGTCGAATTCTCTCGATCGGAATTGCCCTATTCGGCATTCCTTTTACAATCGTTGTCATCAACCATCTAGTCAATCTAATTGCAGCGCTATTTCAACTCCCCTGCATTTTCTTGAGTAAGTTTTGCGTTTTTGAGAATTTAAAAAAAAAATTTAGAAAAAGTCTGGTCGATTTTCCGATTTTGCACCTTGAGACCGGCGAAAGAAGAAGAACTAGAGAAGGAGCTGCATGGGAAGAGCATTGCAGAGAAGGATTATCGATTGCAGAAAACGCACAGATTTTTAGCTATTCCGGTAAAACTCGGTTTATTTTTATTAGAAGCAAGTATTAATGAATAAAAAGTGCGTAAATGGAGTATCTATTTCGACTTAGAAAAGAATACATTCGTTTATACATCTTTTGAATAGCTGACAACGCGACAAATATTAAAACTGTAGTTAGCGCAATTTCGAAATATTACTTTTGAACACAAATTTCTTGACCTATGTAATTGAAAAAGGCATGAATTTAGGTAACAGTAGCAGTGTTAGCGTTATGTGGTTGGATAGCCCTGGGCTGTTATCTGGTGCAGCTGACTTCTTCGAAGATCGCCACTTCTCAAGCCGTATACATCGTATTCAATGCTCTCACTACCATCAAAGTTGAAGCCATCGAAATTAGCAGTTCGAATAAATTTGCAAAATCTTCCTTCTTCAAAGGGAAGTTTCAGAAGATCCCCTGGTAGTGGTCGCGCTATTTCTGTATTTCCTGATTGGATTAGCAATCGTTTCTTTGTTCATCAACTTGTTGCATACGAAATTCAGTCGAGCTTATTGGCTTCCGGGAAAATTGTATCTTCCTTTGAGGTTAGAATTTTTAAAAAAAAAATACTGCATAGGAATTTTTCGAAGATTTAAAAAAGTAGTCGCATCGTTAATGCGAAATAATACAGGGGATAATAAGAAAAAAAGATCCTTTTCTGAGAAGTACAACGATTATAACACTACTTTTCCAGATTTTCGATTTTCCCAATAATATTGCGCCTTTGATCTGATTAAATTCTTCTAAATTTTAGACAGAGTGCCCACGTCGATGGAATAGCGACATTCGAGAGCGCGGACGAAATGATGATGGGTGAATTCGCGCTCAACCACATGACTACACTAGGGATTTTCGAATCTGATGTGAGTTGTTAGAAACGATTTAGAAATGAAGCAGTTTTAGCACCAGTAGCCTAATTATGAACTTAACTTTATGTTTCTAGCCCATTGTGGAATTTCCTTTCAGACAAATGGCTAAATTTTGCAGAACAAATGCCCGTTGATTGACATCACGAGAAAGGACGAGGCGAATGTTGAAGCAGTCACGCAAACTGATCAGACGGTATGTTTTGTTCAAAATATGAATGAGGAAGCGTTATCTTATCGAATGAATTCATAAAGAAATAGTGATGATTTTTTGCCCGAGGTATTGCATCTGAAGAAAGACGCCTAACAGTAGAAATTCCTTCCTTACAACTGGATCGCATTTTCTTTATGTATGAAGAAGAAAAGTGGATAATCTAATCATAATAAAAGCGCATTTTTATTTGCAACTACCATTATGACAACTTTGTCAACTTTAAGTTGCCGTCAGCCTGTTTTCGAACGCGCAGCCCCACTCCCCCGATGATTCGCCTTCCCCTCGCCAAGGGCTCCCCCGAGGATGTCAATGATTTAGTTGCCGAGACTTATGACACTCGCAGAAGTAAATGGGCAGCAGGACTGACAAGTGAACTGACTATGCCATTCGTGGACTCTTAGAATTGCTAGAAATAGCTGAACAGCTAAATAAAACTGCCAAAGTACAACTTTTCTAACCTATTGCATAAAGATGTTCAAATCAAACATAACGCGTATGAAATTCCAGCAGAAAATCATAGAGTTTGAAAATTTTTAAAAATAATAACAAATTTCGTTGATATTCTTCTCACATAAGTAAGAAAGTAACGTTCAATTCAAACTTTGAATTTTGAGAAAAGTAGACTCTTATCACATTTTAGGTTTTCTTGCTAAAAATGATGTCATTGAAAACGAAAAACTTGACGACAAACCTTGTATTGCGGAGGCAGATTGGAGATGTCGTTAGCGAGTGTTTTGCCGATGAGATGAGCCACGGCACTGATCGTCGTGCAGAGCGTGTCTCCAGCTGCTGAACTGCCTGCAGACAACAGCCAGTCCTCGTCCGTCTTTTGCAACTGAACAATGGAGTTTTTGAAGTTGAAAGAAACATCTTTGAATTCGTAGATGAGTCAACATGTTCAACATTTTGCAGTTTATGTTCTAGAAACCTACATGCTTTGAACTATAATCTTATTCGGTTATCTCATAATTTCGTGCAGATATTTCATGAAAACCTTGTACCCTTTTCTGCCTAAAAGTTAATCAATATCAAATAGTGAGTTCATGATTATGCAGGACAGTAGTCATTTGCATGTTTAGCAGTGACATATTGCGTTATTGATTTCTCAAAAATGTGAGAATGAGACTTACGAGAATAATAAAATTTTGCATGGAATTATGGGACAACCTAATATTTGAACCCTTCTACGAAAGAAGAGAAATTGAATTTTTACAAATACTACCTCTCGGACAGCAACGTTTCCGTCATAGCATGTCTTCAAGCAGGAGTGACAGGCCGTGTAGAGATTGAACTGAAAATCATAATTATAAAATTCAATCAAGTGATTGAGGCAGTTTTCTGACACCAGTTTCTTCAATAGAATCCGAAATATTACCTTTGTCTTGGAAGTCCTCTGCGATGGCTGCATGATGAGTTCCAGCAGAGGCAGAAGAATGGTGGAGAGCTCTTGACGGATTGCCGATTTCTGAAAGCAAAACCATTGAAATTTTATTCTGCTTTTATTTTTCGGCAAAAAACGGTAGTAACAGAAAACACTCGTAATTTTCAAACCAGCGCATTATTTCTCTATAATTTCTTTTCTTCGATTTTTAATAGGAAATCTAAAAGAATCCGTTTGATCTAATTCTTCCCTTTTTCGACAATCAAGTCATAACTGGTATTCCTTTCCAATGCATCACATTACCAAATCCTATCCTGTTCTGACCATATTCTCTAATTCTTCACTTATCGATAACAACGTGCCGCATTCTCGTAAGAGTAGTGGCTATAAAAGACTGATTATCGCTTGTTCATTTCTCCCAAACAATCATGTCCTCGGCCCCAACAGCCACTCTGGTGGCCTGTTCGCTCTCCCTTTTGGCCATTTCCTCTTGCCTTTTCGCAATCGTTCATGTCTACAGTTCCACACAGGCATATTGGACTCAGCTTGATGAGGAAATGATTCAATTCAAGGTATTTTTGAGATTTCTTAAAACAATAAATTGAACATGATTTTTATAAATAAAAATATATCCAGAAAAGTTGTAAGAATAGGGCTTCTGTATTTGTCGACGGCTATTTTTCTTATGTTTCTGCACTTCCTGCATTCCCTAGCTTTCTATCTACCGACAAATATAAAGATCTCTGTTAAAAAACCTCATTTCTTCTAGACCGAAACAGATGAGATGTGGAAGTCTCTGGTGGATCTCGGACAGAAAGTGAGAAAGAGACGTGACGCCTATGACACTCCCAGTGCCAGTTCCAGTGACAATGGGGGAGTTTCGGGAAATGCGCCAGGATTCAAGTTCGGACAGGCTCCTGGAGCCGTCGAGCCATCGCAGTCATGCTCTTGCCGCTCTGAGAACAAGTGCAACCCTGGGCCACAAGGGCCAAAAGTTATGTAATTTTTGAATTTCCTACTGACAGATTAATCAGGAAGGTGTTTGTCACAATTCATTGAGTAAAAATCGACTAAAATTTTGTCAATTTTGGAAGTGTGTTTAGTTTTTGAAAACAGAATATTAGAAATTAGATGAAATTCGAATTCAGGCATGAGTAAAATTCACTCTACTGGAACGGGAGCGGGCAATTTTACTCATGTCTATTCGGATTCAGCATTTTTAATAGACTTGGAGAAACTTTGCTCAAGGTCCGAGAAATGTAAATCTAAGTTTATAAGGAAAATGTGAGAAATTCCTGATCTATCTGATTTCAACTGCAAAAAATCAACTGTTTGAGTTTCATGAGTTCCCGGAGCCCCGGGCGCGAACGGAATTCCTGGTTTGGATGGGAAGCCTGGCGTGGATGCGACAGATGTCAGCCCTGCATCCCAGGACACTGGATCCTGCTATTATTGCCCGCCAGGCCCACCTGGGTTCGTTCAGTTTTTTCAACGAATTTTAGAAACCCCAGAATTTGAAAAGCGAATATTTTATATTTTACAGTATCTAGACGTTAAACTTTCCGATGTGATCTTATTTTAAATGCAGAGTGAGTGTCAAAGCCTCAGAAATTCGCATACCATCCATTTAGAGATTTAGAATCTTTCTATATTCAGAGAAGAAATATTGAATCCAAACTTTAGACTTGCTTTGATAAATTCAAATATTATTAGAGAGGCATATCCATTCAAAATTTATGAATTTTAGCGCCCCAGGCCCGGTAGGTCGTGCAGGATTCCGAGGAATGAAGGGACCCGATGGAGTGAATGGAAGGAACGGGAAAGACGGGATTCCAGGACATCCTGGTTTAAATTATCAATATCCTATCAAAGATAGCATCATTTTTAGGTGAAATGGGTCCACCAGGTATTTTTTGTAACTTTGTCTATGACAATTTTCGTTATTCCTCCAATTTTTCCATGCCATAATCATCGAAATTAAGGCCCAATCGGTAGACCTGGACCAGAAGGCAGAAACGGCGAAAAGGGATTGGATGGCCGAAAACCAATCGGAAGACCGGGTAAAAATCATAATTTTCGATTTTGGAATAAAATAATTAATTCTAGGACCCAAAGGACTGCGCGGTCCACAAGGAAGTCCAGGTGAAATCTAATGCTATTTTAGGAGTTTTTTTTTTTGCAAAAAACTATCAATGCAAAAATGATTTTTCGTGTAGAAATTTCTTTCCTGCTCAAATTAACCTTCCAAGACGTGAATTTAAGGTCCACAAGGTGCTCCAGGAGACGACGCTGGGCAAGGTGATTTTTTTTTTTTTTTTTTTTTTAAATTCTACCAAATAACCCTAAATTTTAGGCGAATCTGGACCACGAGGAACCATCGGTTAGTTTTGAATTTGAAGTAGCAACAAAAATTGCATCAGGATTTGAGAATGTTCCAATTTGGATTATAAATTTTCCACATAAAAATAAATGTTTAATGACAGAAATTTAGGCCCCGCAGGCAAGCCCGGACCCCAAGGTAAAATTCAATAAATTTGATTTAAATAATCAACATTTTTTTCAATTCAGGACCCGACGGCCCACAAGGCGGTAATTTGATTGAAATTTTACTAGAGTTTAAACAAAAAATGCGCTGAATTTTAGTGGAGGGCGCAATTGGCAGACCCGGAAAAGACGCAGAATATTGCAAGTCAGAAATTACTTGTTTATGCTTTTTACAAACAATAAAGGGAAAATTTAGATGCCCCGACCGCAAACACCACTTCGGAAAATAAGGAAGAGAATGATCAAATCAAAAGAAGAATCATTATCTTCGATATCGCTTCCCCTATCGAGGATAATAAAGCATTTTTGTTCAAGTTGTGTTCAACGAAAATAGCAAAATGAGTTTAGAATTCATCGAATGAAAGAAGCGCGTTATATTCAGAATTTTCATTTACCAAGACTACGGCATCCTCAAGAAAGATATCTTCCATTAGAGCAAAGAATAACTTTTAGCAGCACATCATTATCCCCACTAATAATAATTTCTTTGCATGAAATAAACCCAACAACCAACCTCATCGAAAGTGGTGACAGCGAGTGCACAGATGGCCTCAGTGAGCCTGCAGACGCAACTGGACACTGCAGCCACACAAGCATCTGTCGAGGAGGAGGCCACTTCAATCGCCAGGAAGCATGCATCTCGCAGCATCACAAATTGGGTCTCTGAAAATGAAGCTTTGAAAAAGGCCTACTGTAATTCTCATCACTACCATCCCTTTTTCTTGGAAAATGGCATAGAAAAAGAAAAAAAAGTAAGAACAAAAAACCGGCATCGGAATTCGAAACATATCTAACAATGAGCATGCAAATTTTAAATGCTGATTTTTTAACTGCGAGAATAAACTCACGATTAGCAATGAACGGAACGGGCGCGAAGAGAGCGAACACATTGAAGAGTTCAGCACAGGCAGAAATGAGCTGTTCGGCAGAGCCCGTGACCAGCAAGTCAGCATTTAGCTCTGTGCAATACGCCAGAATCATACGCATTTCCTGAAATTTAAAATTTCTTTATCTTTATCTTTACCCAAGATAACTTGTCTTCAATTTCTATTTTGATAGAAGAAATTTTTCAAATTAGATTCGAAATTTTTACCACTTAGGTTTTGCACGGTCCTGATTGTGAATAAAACTTGAGACTTACATTTTCAATGGAATCGGTCTCCTCAGCCCCGGTTGCATCGATCTCCCTCCGCAGCAGTCTGTGCATGTACTCCACGTCGAACTGGCTGATGCCAAACACCGTCACCGAATTGCACAAATCCAACAGCTGAAATTGTAACTTGATTTTTATAAAATTAAAAAAAGTCTGCATTGAGTTAGTTAGAAATCAGGATTGAAGAAAATGTATCAGAAAATGAGAGCGTCACTCAGTCAATTTGATATAAAACAATTTCAAACCTCCGGCAATCTGTGCGCGTCGAAGTGGATGAACGTGGGATAGGCGAGTTGACGACCAGTCGAGCGATTCTCCGGACAGCCGAATTTCATCAGGCTGAATTTTAGAAGATTTTTTTTCTAGAAAAGACAAAGCTATCTTACGAGAAGAGAAGGCAGTCGACCGAACTGTCCCTGTCCTCAGTCATGGAAGAGTCCATTCGTTGGATTTTAGAAGAAGCTTCCAGCAACAGCGAGTACAGCTCCTTGGGTTTGTCCAGGTAGCCTGAAATTATTTTGATCTTCTAGAAAGAAAATCGTTGGAATTGAAAAGGAAAATAATTGCTGCGAACCTATTCCAATAAAAATTTTTAAAGGTCAAAAAGGTCAATTATGTGCTAATCACTTTAGTTATCGACAATCCTATAGAATACAAACGGCGACATTTTTACATGATGTCAGATTAGTTTAAAATTTTTATCTTGGATACCTGGAAAAGTCGTTGTATTATAATATCGTAACATCCGAAATGGCATGGAAATATAAAGTTTATCCACTGCCTATTCTATTTTAGCCTATATTTGTTTGCTTGCATTTTATGATGTTACGACATGTTGTTCAAGTTTGAAACTTTCAAACCATACCAGCCGTAAGCAGAGTAGTAATTTCAGTAGCGGCGATGTGAAGGACGGAGCTGGCGACAAGTCTGCGCATGCAGAGAATCGTCTGCAGGGAATGATCCTCTTCCTCGTCTGCAACCGTGTCGCATAAGAAGGCGCACTGCAGCAGACGTGGTACGAAATCGGACATTCGAAGGAAACGAAGGATCGCTGAGGAGAATGCGCAGCGGGGCGAAACCAGACGTTGCTGAAATTCCCTTTTATCATTCATTAACAATGAACTTAAATTCTTGACGAAAATTATTCCGAGAAAAATCGTTGAAAAAGTCAAAATTTCCTTTAGGAAAAAGGACTAATAACGAAATAAGAATGGGCACTTTCAAAATATCCTCAATGATATGAAATTGACTCTTTCAGATAAAATAATAAAATTGGAAATGAGATTTTTTGCCACTAACCAACAACCGGAACATGGGTTCAACGAGTGCCGAGTAGGGCAATTCGAGTGGACTCTTGGATTCCATCACCGACTCCAATGCGGATAGCAGTTGTTGGAAGCCCGTCGAGGCTTCTGAAAATTGAATTTTTTTTAATAAACAAAGTTTGCAGGTCTACCATGAGCAGATTTTTTAAATGAAATTTTAATATATCTAAACCAAATAAATTTTTCATTTATACAATTTATTTGTGAAATGCTAAAGATCTGCTTACCATCCTCGTACAACTTTCCATTTTGATTGGGCGTGAAGGCGAATGTGTAGGTGCAAATGTTGGCTGATTGAGGTGACAGTTCGACTGCATCCGCGAAAATCTCCAACAGAACGCGAGCCGTTTCGCCGCGAGCTTGTGACAGAGTGATGGAGTTTTCATCTGAAAATGTCCTTCCTTCTCTTTGGAAAAAAGTTGAAAAGATTATTTTTCAAAAATTCCGAAATGATTTTATCGAACCTCTGAGGAGGACATCAGCCAATTGATAGTCGATGGTCTGAATGGACAGCGCTGTGCGAATGGCGCGAATGTGCGTCTGCAGGGAGTGACGAGAACGCAGCAGCTCAAATTTCATTATTTTTAATAAAATTTACAAAGAAAAATCACCTCAACAATGTGTCTTTGCTGCGAAGCTCCAGATGCACACAGATCTCGCAGAATTCTGGCAGCACACAGCGAGTGGCGGGGCAGTTGGTCGGCCTGAATTTTTCTTATTTTCCAGAAAATATTCAAAATTGAATAAACGAAATGCAGTGTGGAGCAGATGAGAACTAGTTCTGTGCACTGCTTATTTCAGTTAGACATTGAAATTTTAGGGTACACCTGTACTAATCACCAGCTCTTGTCATTATCTCTCGCCTTTGCCTATACTTTCTCACTCTAAAACTCAGTAATTAATACACGAAGACGAGTTTGAATTGTTCAGCTTTAGTTTATTAGTGAATGACGTCTATTTAACTGACCTGTTCAAGATACTGGAAGATGGCATCGAGCATGGACATTTGAGTGGACGAGTGGATAGGCGTCATGAGCAGCATGGGCAGAGTCGCCAGCAGAATGTCCGATTCGGCACTGCGCACTGACAGACGCAACACGCTGTGGCGGCACATTGCTGCTGCAAATCATCACATTTAGTAAAAGTATGGTACAGTAGCGAGCAAAAGCTTAGAAACGCATGAATCCCAGTTGACAAGGAAAGTTCCCACATAGAAACTCACAGATCCCAATGAAACTTTCCTCCCAAACACTATTTAGCGCTTTCTTTTCCGTTTTGGGAGGAAAGTTTACGCAGTCAAAAATAAGCGTTTCCAAACTTCTGTTCGTTACTATAATAAAATAATGATGGAAAAACATAGTCCTACATGAAAGAAGTTGCAACGCGACGAGTGATGCCGCTTCCGAAGCTCGACGATCGTGCGACAGAGGGTTCTGATAGGCATCGCAGTCCTCGCTGATGATTCGACAAACCTTAAATCCCGATTGTATTAATGAATTTCCGAGACATTTTCTGAGTTTTATTTGATCTAAAACATCTTTAGTTTCTTACTATGAAAAGCTCTAACTTATTGAAATTTGGAGCATTTTCCAATAGAAGTAAGAAAACTCAGTTCAACATGTTTCTGACGTTATCTTGTACTGTAAAAATATATTTTTTAAATCTTACCGCTCTGAAGAGTGGCGTATCGTTGAGGAGTTGCGCGACGACAGCCACGTTGAATGGATAGTGAGCGAGAGCGTAGACGTCCACGAATGAGGAATCCACTATCGACAGCAGGCCTTCGCATGCTACTTCTGCCAGTTCCCACTGAAAAGGTAATTTTTATTCCATTTTAACGTCTAATTTTAAACCTATTCATTTCAAAATCACATATTTGTAAATCTAACTCGACAACTGCTATATGACGAGGTTTATCTCTTCCCACACTATTTTCCCCTATTTCTAGCTACAGGTCTCGTTATCTCGTAACCTCGTTATATAGCAATTGCCTCTAGCTCATTATCAGTGTCGAAGGAATAACTTTGTAAGTTTTGATTGAATGAAATTAGCAGTTTTCTCATAGTCGTCTAATAAAAAGCTTCAAGCATTCAAATATTTCTTCTGCTATCATTTAGAATCCAACGAATTTCTTGAAAAATGTGCCTTTCAACTTTACGAAAAATTTCCTCTTTTTTCGAAAGATTGCACAATAGTGGAATTAATGCATGAGCAGAGGTTATATAAAGAAGAAAATTGGAAATCAAAATATCGTCAAGGAAGCTTGGATATTGGATATATTTTTTTTTCATATTATTGTTTAGTCCTTTTTCTAAAATAGTGGCATGAGAAATAGCACAAATCGAACTCAACATCACTTTTCTTTCTAATTGACACTATTCTGACCAGATTTCTTACAGCTTATCTCAAATTTCGTTAAATTTTTGAATCATGATCTTCGCACTACACCTTCATATTTCTATGAAATGCGTGCATGTTGACCTTTGGCTTGTGCCAGCATCCTATTTATCTCTCGATTGGAATCAATTGATATGTGCCACTCCAATTGTCAGCGAACTTTGCAGTCGTAAAATCAAAAGACGACTCATTTCTTCCCTCTCTTGACTGAAATCGATAAATGGCAGACAGAAAGGTGGATTTCGAATTGGTGGATGATCCTCCCGCGGATTCAGGTAAGTCATCTTTCAATAAAATGTTTAAAGAGTTTTCAATGTTTTTTTTGTTAATTTCTCAAAACGATAGTGAATTTAAATATAAAAATTGCTAGCGAAAAGTAATAAAACAATAAATTCCTCAAGTTTAGCCCTATGGAAATCATGGCAGAAGATGGTTAACGATGAAGAGTGGGCTACAGATGATCACGCCACAATCAATCTCGAGCCAAAACTTTCGACTACTAGAAGTGTGTTCGCTGTGCTCAAGGAAGGTTAGAGGAAATGAATATTTATGAGACTATTCACTACTTCTAAATATTTGAAATAATTCCTGCACCAAGTGAAAGAAGTCATTTAAAAATGCTTCTTCAGACAAATCCTACATTGCTTCGGTGATTTGGAATGAATTTCCCGAGACGAAACTCGCTTGGATAGGGTTTTTCAATTGCGAGAAAAAGTATCGGGGACTTGGAATTTCTTTGGAGGCATGGAAGAAAGCTATGGAACGAATGCCCGAGGGATGGACTGTTGGGCTGAAAGCTGGTCAGTCAAAAACTCATATGTTCATTTTGCATAAAATGAATAGATGTGCTTGAATGTCAATTTTCCTTCAATCATTTTTCAAAATATGGAAAATCAAAAAAATTTTTGGCAATTGATTAAAAAAATAGTTTGCAATTTTAGTCCCTGAAATGGCAGCCAAATATCAATCGAGAGATATGACTCACAAAGCAGGAGAATATTGGAAATTCGAACCGTGTGTGCCAGATCAAGTTCTCGATATTTGTAAGAAAACCATTACTGTAAGTACGAAGAAAGAAAATGTCTTTTAGTTTAATTATGAACGAAATTGTAGATTGACAAATCAACGCTGAAAATTCGCGATGTATTGTCACTGAACGAGGATGAATGGAGAAAGGTCAAGGAATTTGACAGGAAAATTGCGGGATGGGATCGGACTGAATGGCTCGAATTGTACAGGAATTTCGAAGAAGCTCACTCCTGCGCGATATTTGATTCGTAAGATAAAAATTTAGCATAGAACTAAATCATTCTTTATCTAATCGAATAGAGATGGAGAGTTGAGTTTCAAAATGTGAAAAAGTTTTGAAGTTCTGTTCAAAGTTTATCTTGAAATGAATTATCTTCCCACAAATTTTATAAATCTCAAATCTAGGGACGACAATGTCGTGTGCTATGCTTCGACCGTGCGAACCTGTCATTACGATACGAATCGATACAAACTGGCCCCTGTCTATACGGATAATTTACAGCTTGCCCTGCTTGGAATACAGTGCATGGCTGAATGGGTGAAGGAGCAGAACAAGGATGCGAGGGTCTGTATGTTCCCTGTGGAAGACACCGTCGGACAGAGCGTCTTGGCTCCTCTCTTCATGAGCAACGGAATCGTCAAGACAGATAAAAATGCGGTTCTTCTCTACACCAAGCCATATGCTAACCCAACAGACACTACGAAAGTATTCCTGCCTTACAACAATCAATGCGGGGCTTTTGATATTTGAAATTCTAGAAGATGAATAAACGACTGAAATTGTGTGATATTGATCTTTTCTATACAATTTGAATGACGATTCATAACAATCATTAAAAATTGAATAAGATTATGATTTCGAAGTTGACTATTTTTTTTGTTAATTTTGAAGCAAGATATCAATAGCAATTGAAGATGCCTTTTATTGCAGGTTACTTCGTTTCTAATAAAGGCTAGAGTGGAAGTAAATGAGCGATCAAGAATCATCAGTTGAAAATGGGACTGTTGTCGTTAAAGTTTACGATCGAAAAAATGACGATTTGATAAAAAGATAAAAAAGCATTGCTTCAGTAGTTGAAGGCAATTTTAATGCTAATGACGAAAGGAAACATGCGATTTGAACTTCTTGATGATGCTCCTTTGGATTGTGGAGTTTGGAAAGAATGGAAGAACCTAGTACTGGATATGGAATGGCCTACGGATGACAGCAGCGTGACGACACTAGGACCGACTATTTCAACTACGCACAGCGTTTTTGCAGTGGACTCGGAAAGTTAGTCAGCAACATTTTATAGTGCATGAAAAATGATCTTCTCTATAAATATGATCAACTAAAATTTCTGCTCGAGCTTCGAAGAATACGATTAGGTCATTGGAAGCGCGAGTAATACAGAATTCTGGCTCCAGATTCTTACGATTTTCTGCCAATTCCAATTCTGACTTTGACTTTTCAAAAACAAAATGTGTCTGCACTGATTTGAAGATATTAAAAATTCTCGGCTTAGAATTTTCGATTTTATTTGGAAACCACTCGTAAAATTTTTCCAGACAATTTCCTAATTGGAGCAGTACTTTGGAACGAAATTCCCGAGCACAAATTGGCTTGGATCGGATGTTTCGCTGTTCCGAAAGAATACCGAGGACAAGGAATTGGAATTCAAGTTTGGAACAGAGCAATGCAGAGAATTCCAGATGATTTTACAAAAGCGCTCAAATCTGGTTGGTTTCAAAGATCATGAAGATAAAATGCCCATTTTCTAGTAAGAAAGATGCACGATAAATATGTATCGGGTGGATTTTCTCTGATAGGCCCTGCGCACACAAGATATGAGAAATGCTCCCCAGACAAGCTTCTAGAAGTGTGCAGAGAAAAAATTACGGAATTCAAAGATAATAGAATTATAAGAGCGACTTTTTCAGGTGGATCAATCAGAATTCAGAATTTGCAAGGTGGAATCATTGGATGAAGATGAGTGGAAGAAAGTGAAAGAATTCGATAGGGAAGTTTCTGGAAGAAACAGATCAGAATGGCTGGAAAAGTATCGCAGATTTAAAGATGCATATTCTATCGCTGTTTTTTGCCAGTAAGATTTAGAGTTAAAAAAAACTGCATGGTAAGAAAATTAGGTAACAAAGTAGTTATCATTATTTCTGAATTGAGGTTCCTTCTCTATTCAAAATTCACTTATAAATGAAGCCCAAAAATTCAATATTTCAGCGATAAAGATTTCTCAATCCTTTTTCTCTTTAATTCAGAAACAATGCAGTCGTTTGCTACGCCTCTATCGTTGTCACTTGCCATCTGAATTTGCATCGCTACAAGCTCGCACCTGTCTATGCCACAAACGAACAATACGCCTTACTTGCACTTCAAAACCTCGCAGAATGGCTCAAGAAAGAAGACCAATCTAATCCAGAGATAATCATCTACACAATCGAAGGAACAAGTGGGCAGAGAATACTCGATCCCATTTTCAAAGAGCATAGTTTTGCAATCAATGCTGTTTCACCCACGCTCTATACCCAACCATTCAAAAGCCCTGCTGATACCTCGAAAATATTCATCCCTTACAATAATCCTTGCTGTTTCGATACTTGAAGTTGAAATAAACGAAAAGACTAACCATTTGTTTGACGTCTTCATAGGAACGGACAACGAGTTGGGAGACGATCGATTTGGTCAGGAAGAGAATGTACGCGGGAGAGCGGGTCGAGATGTTTCTGAAAATTTTTTACAAAGTATAAGAGGATAAAGACCTTTAGGGAATTCTATGATTTGTTTTAATCATTTCTCATTAATGAGAAAAGGAAGAAATTGAAACTTCAAAATAACCAACAAAAATACATACCCATGCTTGAAGAGAGCCTTCAACAGATGCGAGAACCCAATGGAGCAGTCGAAGTGTCGAGTAGCGCATTCTCGTTCTTCCAGTTCTTTCTGGAAACGAAATTACATAAGGCGAAATGTGAAGATGAATACTCCGCGGAAAATTTACTGGGCAATATTAGGAGATTAACCGCTCGGTAAAACTGCCAAATTATTGAGCGGTATTGGCAAATAATGCGATACTATTGGTCAGTATCTCTCATTATTGATCATTACCGCCCCGTAAAACTCGCTCATTTTACTGAGCGGTTAATCTTTCAATACCGCCTGGAAACTTTTTCGCTGAGTAGTTCCACGAAAATTATTTTTTAATTCCTTTGAAAATATGGAGAAATTTTCTGTCAGTTCAATTACCACTTCAAATAATGTGATTTCTTCAAGGAAAGTAAAAGACAGAAATTTAGATTTTCCTGAAAATCTACCTGCAATCCCATGAGCATTCCGTTCTCAGCGACTGTGCAGACTTGGTACTTTTCCAAAGAAATCCAGACTCTGTAAAAGAAAACTGTTCTAAAGCAAACTCTGAAAAGGCTACTTTTGAGCGATATCGGACTGTTTCGCGAGGGCGGCGAGGAATCGAAAGAGGACGCCTTTGAAGGAGAGCGGGACGGGGGACGAGGCCAGACACACGCACGTGTCGATCACGCCCCAGCCACGGTCCTCTGCCAGAGTACGCGCTGCTGATTCGTCCTGAAGTTTGTTAATGGTTCTTCAAATATTTCTTTTCGGAGGAAAATAATGGTTCATTTCTCGCTTTCATTATCGAGCTCGCTTTTATACATGCAACAAAATTGTTCTCAAAAATTGAAAGTAGGTTTGAGTTCTTTTCTCTATCGAAATGATTTTTCTTGCAACCTCAAAATTACCTGTGTCACAATAACATTAGCGAGTCGCATCCAGGCGCACAGCCCATTCATTTCCTCTGTGTCCACATTCACTTTCGGCTCCGTCAAAGGCTGACTTCTGAATGTTAAAATCATAGAAAAATGCAAGATAAATCAATCCAACCCAGTTTGCGATATGCTCTCCACCGATGTGACGTTCATTCTGTAGAACTTGGCGTAGTCGCGCAAAGCCATCATTATACGGTCCCAGGAGAAGCCTGAAGAGAATTCGTTATTTTTGAAAATTACTATTTGATAAAAGCATGAATATGCGCAAATTCAGCTCTGAATTAACCAAAAATTGAACTCAATTCCCTAACGAATTTATAATTTTTTCAACTCCACAATATCTCTGGATAAATTATGAGTGCAGAGCCGTTATCCGGGTCCAAAATGTTGAGTCTGCACTAAAATGTTATCAACAATGATTACCTGTATCAACCATGTCGACATTGAAGACGTGGAAAATGAAAGCGGCATTTTCCTGTGTGAGGCAGATGGCCGTGAGCATGTCGAGGTACGCGATACAGTGCACCATGTGCAGGTCCAGACGGGCCCGCTCCACGAAACGACACAGTTCCAACTGCAAATTAATGATTTTTAAGGTTTTTATTGTATTTTTTGGGTAATTTAAGCTATTTTTTTTTTCGAGGGAAATTAGACCTACCGAACTGGAGTAGGCAGTGCTCGCGTTGAGAATGACCTGCTTGACATCGATTGGACAAGCGGGGTCTTGGAACTGCATGAATAGATCAGCAATGCAGCGAAGGAAGTGCTCGTAGTGGAGGAATGCTGTTGCCTGAAGATGAGTTCATACCTTTTGACATTGTGTCAATGATAAATTATACAATAATAAACATATTATGCAAAAGTGGGAGAACAAAGAAAACAAGGCACGATGATTCTTGCAAAGTGCCAACCAATTTGACACGGTTCTCGTAAAATTAGGCATTCATGTACTTTCTTTTTTCTCTCCCTTTTCATTATTGCTTTATTTTGACATTGACGCGATGTCAAAAGTATGAATGCATTATAATTTGATGAAAAATGTAAATTATGCTGGATATTGCTTCACTCTTCGATAGATTCATAACTTGACTTGACTGCTCAAAAAATAACCTGCTGCTTTCTGGAGATCATTTCGTCGAGGCATTGCAGTTCGTCTTCTCCATTCCTCTCGATTTCGATCAGCTGAATCAGAATTATGTCTTCTTTGAAACGATTGAATATGCCATGTTTAAAAACCAATTATGAAAATCTCACTTTAGCAGGAAAATGCAGAATTATCTGAGTGAGGAGTCGATTGACGACGTACGAGTTCGTGGCTGTCTGTTTGAAGGCCTCGCTTCTGAAAGGGATGAATAAAGAAGTGATAGAATTCAACTTCCATCCTACCCGATAATTCCAAGTCGCAGAAAGTGAAAGCACATGTTGCGCACGGCTCGATCCAGCACTCGATTCACATCAAACGAAATTGTTTCCGTTGCTGAATGTTTTTTTTCAGCCTCAGATAAAGAAAATGAGAGTCCACAACTTACTCAAATGATCAGCAGGACTAGCAGCGAGTGCCCTGAATGACACAGCACAGGCGAGTTGGACGGTGCCGCAAATGGACTGATCCGACCAGGCCGTCTCGTCGCGAATCTCTTGCACCATGTCCATCAGCACGGAAGACGCATTCGGCACTGAAAACAAAATGGTCGTAATTTTTTGATCTAATGAAATCGCTAGTTTGAACAAGTAAATTTGAAATAGTATCAGTAATAGTAGGTGATTTTGGAAGATGACTGACTAGCAAGTTCAGAAACATCTCTTGCTTGAGAAATCATGTAAAAATCTTGCATTATCTCAAAATAATATGTACTATAAAATTCCTCTTCCAGCAGTAAATTTAAATCTCCAACCTTGCGTGAGGAAATCGCTGGAAGTGAGTCGAATAACGCAAATCCACACGACCATATTCGACGTGGACAACTTTTCTCCGATCGGAAATGACTGAAAACTCCAATTTACTTCCTTTCAAGGCGAATAGAGATGTACCTTCAATTTGGGATAGAGCTCGGAGAGGAACATTTTGATTTGATCTGGGTCGTACTGAGCCAACAGGTAGACGCATTCACCTGTCAGGGAACGAATTTCTTCGATCAGATTACGGAGCTGAAATTTTGGTGGATGTTTGAAATTTCAAAGAAAGTCTCACGATGGATTGATGTCTCGCCCCGCCCAGCCCATTGACCTGTGGATTCATGAGCGTGTGGAATTCGGATGCAACCGTGAACTGCTCTTGAATCACTGAAAATGGATAATAGATGATGATGTTTAGGAAATGCAGTTGGCAATAAATAGTAAGAAGAAGCAGAATGGCATTAGTGAAAGCATGCAGACAGAAAGCGAGAGCGCAAGGAAAAGATAGAAAGAACGCAAAATGATATGAACAGAGGTTAAAACGATCGGTGTTTCTCTCAACACAAGAATTTGCAATTCGGTATTTCAGAAGGATTCTCGAACTTACTCAGCAGATGCTTGAAGATCTCTCGATTGACAAAATTCTCCTTGACGAATCTGCGCATCGTGCGAGTGCTGGCCTCCCTGTCCCAGGACAAAATTCGTCGCAGAATCTCGGCCAGCATCCGATGTGCGTCGTAGTAGCACGCAACGGCTAACAGACCTCGATTCAAGTCGTAATGCAGACGTTCTGATTCGCCTGGAATTAAAAAATATTTCTTGATGCAAATTTCACGAAGCCGAGTTCTACTATTTTTCAAATCTGCGCTCGAAAAATAGGATTATTTATTGTGAACTTTTAGAAATTCAGTGAAAAGTGTTAACTCAATGTAAGCTTCAGTCTTTCCAAGAGGAAGTTTTCAAAGAAATGGCTAAAACCCATAAATGAGTGGAGTTTACAGTGATCCGAAAATTCTATTTCCCCTGCAGAAAATAATTTGTAATTACCCGACAGCAGCAGCTCGACAGCATGCGAGTCGTTGATGGAGAAAATGTTGGAGAGGATGGCGGCCTCCTCGACGAGCGTCGCGTCCACAGCGACAGACACTCCATCGATCTCGATCGAGCTGCCCGCTTTCAGCTTCGATGTCGCATCGCGGGGCTGAAAATAGCGAACGTTACTCGAAAAAAATGCATTTGGAACTTTCAATTATGTCAACATTTTCTGGATGTACAAAAATCCATTCATTCAAAAAGTGAAAATTTCCAGATTTTTGTGAAAAGTTTCAAGTTCATCCACTCCTAAAATCTAGATTTTCGTGTGTTAGTCTAAGGTATTTCAAAATCCTTCGAACCGGGTTTTTGGTGATGTTCTTGAGTCGCCAGAGACAAGGCTCGATCTGTCGAATGAGTTTCGCCTCTGTCTCCTCCCCCTCGCCCGGTCGGAATGCCTCCACTCGTCCACACAGATTCTTCGCTTCCACCCACATTTCTGGAAATCATCAATTTCACAAAACTCCACGAAAAGGCGAAGTTCAAACGGAAAATCGGAAATATCGGCGAAGAATTTCGAATGGGTTAAATTTGAAGAAAAAACATCCCACTATCCGTATAACGACTGCGAGTTTTTACAGCGTACTCTGCGTTTAAACGCGTAGTTAAAATTCGATCAAAGAGAGGGCGAATGAAAGGAAGGAAAAGAGGGAGAATTTGTTGTTTCTAATAACTTTTGGGGTTTTTTTTTCAAACTCCACAGACTTATTGATTGGTTTTGGTTGGTAAGACCGAAAAACATAGATTCGCAGTGGGGCTCGGCTAAACGATCGATTCCTGGAATGTCGCCTGAGAGCAAACCAACTTCTCTATAAGTGGGCAATATGGAAAGATCAGATGAGTCGTCAGACATCACATCCGAATTTGGAAGTTCGTGAAACCGCGTTGGATGAAATCGATCTTTTCATAAAGGCTCCCATGTTTGCGCGCTCCTATCATTTTGCCGGTGAAACCGTAAATTTTCTGATTATTTTTGCCTCCAAAATTGATAACCTACACCTTTGAAGGAGTTGATATCGAACTGGCGTGATCTTCATTCGCGATTTTCACTAATTTTCTATCGAAATATTCGCTTATCCTATTTTTTCTGAATTTTATTCTCATTTTTTTCTTAATTCTATCAAAATATCTGTGATGATAAAAGTACCGCAATGAGTATAACAAGTATTTTGCCTTTTATTTATAAAGCTAGGAAGAAAACTGCAATTTTTGCTTTATCTTGCTAGTTTTTGTTTATTTCGTAGACAAACTCTGGATAAGATTTGACAAAGTCTCCGGAAAGCTTTGCTTCACTCAGTCTCTTATTATATGAAAAATCCAATATTCTTCCCAACGAGGAATTATTTGGTCAATATCAAGCCTAACGCGGTTTTATTATTTTTCGTTAGAATTTTACAGAAAATTTCTTATTCCTTTTGGAAAATCTCGTTTTGCAGATCAAAATGTCTGCACCGGCGTGGGAAATGCTAGATGATATTCCCTCAAACTCTCCAATTTGGAAGCAGTGGCAGAAGCTGGTGAACGATGAGAATTGGACTTCTGATTGCAGTGCCACAACGGGTCTAACACCTACATTATCCACTACTCGCAGTGTCTGGGCTGTCGATAAGAAAGGTTCAAAATTGTGCTTTTTTTTGTAAACAATACTTTTCAAGACAGTTCCTACATTGGATGTGTTGTGTGGAATGAGTATGATAGCATAGCACTTATTGGATTCTATTTGCTAACGCCTGCCTATAGGAAACTGGGGATTGGGTCGAAGTTATGGAAGAGAGCTATTGAGCGAATTCCTAAGGATTACACAATAGCACTTCGATCAGGTAGCATTGAAATAAATATCACGTTGACATAATTTTTTAGTCCCAGTCATGATACCCCGATATAGCAGTCAGACAACGCCCGTTAGAGGTCCGACATTGCATTATTGCACCGTGAAAGCTTCGGAAGCGGTCGAATTGTGCAATAAACTTCTACCAGTATGAATTTTGCACTTTTCAAATGATGAACCAATTATTTATTAGGCAGATTTTGAATCCGGATACTCGACAAAGAAGTTGGAGGAGTTGTCGCATGAAGAATGGGAAGAATTTCTGAAGTTTGACAGAAAGATTACTGGCAAGGATAGGCGAGAATGGCTAACGGCTTATCGAAGTCATGAGCATAAATTTGCTATAGTGGTTTTCAGTAAGAAGTAAGCGATTGCCGTAAGAGTAATAGAAAATTACCTCGAGAAACTTTAGCGACCATTCAATAGTGTGCTACGCTTCCACAGTCATGACTTCGCATCTGCATCAGCATCGCTACAAAATAGCTCCAATCTACGCCATCGATGACAGCCTGGGAGTTTTCTCATTGCGCATTCTGGCGAATTGGATTGGCTCGCAATATCCTGATGCCACAATCTATTGCCATCTCATGGAAGGCACTCGAGGATTCGAGTTTCTCAAACCAAAACTCGAGCAAATCACTAGCGTCACGATTAGTGGCACTAGTCTATTCAGCAAACCATACAACAACCCCCTTGATTTGTCGAAAGTGTATTTCCCTAATAACAGCTCGGGGCATTACGATATTTAGATATTTTAACAACGCTTAGAGTAATTTTTAGAGTTAGGAGAATTTTAGTTTTCATAAATTACCTCTACTATATAATTTAGTAAGCATTTTTAAAGGAAGGCCAATTTTTCACATTTTAATTTCAAGATCAGATTCTCAAGTAAACTACCCAAATCGACTATGAAGATTTCAAAAATAAAATCTATTTTCAATTTCGATTTTAAAAAATAGTCTAAATTAGCATAAAATCGGTTTTTTTACCATTTTTTGAGTTTTCCACCCAAAATTAAGTTTTATTTCGAAAATGAAAAAAAAACTAAAACAATACGATTGTTCCCCTATATAAGGACTTCAAAATTATGTATAACATGCCGGAGTAAGAATGTACGCATGGATGTGTAATTAAACTGAGTACGGAGTGTTAAAAATAACTGTTCACAAGAAATCGATTAACTATTTCTGCTATATCTTTTGAAATTTATTAATTGATTGAAATTACTATGAAATATTGGATTTGGTTACAGAATTTTCGAAATAAAATATTTTAAGAATATTTATTTCAGTTACAATTATCCCTCATCACTTTTGAATATCTTCGAGAGTTGTCTGTATCATGTGCATCAAATTAGAGTGTACGAAATTGAATAAAGATACTTTTTATTAAAATCATATGAAAATTACGAAAACTTAAATGTGTTGAAATTGAAAATTTCAGATATTAAATTTTCCGACTTCACGCCATTTATTCGTTTGTGGATCGTATTCCTCGGTTGAATTACAAAAATTTTTAAATGCAATTTTTTGAAATCTAAATTAACAAATATTTCGTATAAAGACGTGCAAAATCTCAGCTCACCCTCCGATTACATACAATTTTCCGTTAGCGACAACAAGCGAATGATCATATTTTTTATAGTTCATATCAGCAATTCGAGAAATTCGACTGTCAACTGGAGCTGAGGGATCGAAACACAGACAGGATTTTAATGGACAATTATCACTAAATATATAATGGTACATTATTTATCATACAAAATTAACAACCCCCATCCTCCAGTTATGTAAATTCTTCCATTTAGCGATGCAACACCTAAATAACCTCGTCTTTCTGGAATCTCTCCAATTTCAATACATTCCCGTTCATCGTCTGATAATCGATATATCTTTCGGTTATTTCTTCCATCAATAACTGAATATCCATAATTACAATAATGAATATGCTATAATGTGACCGTATAAACTTTCATCGCATGTTACTGTTTGAACACGATCAATTGGAAGAGGAAAAGCAGGCCCTGTTTGCCATTTTCCATCTATTAAAACCTGAATTAATTATTTCATGCACTTTCATTCGATCTTCTTACATCAACTCGATTAGTATCTTCCCTTGTTTTAGGGTCCACTCCACCCAAATAGTACAATTTGTTTTTAAAATAAGTCACAGATGCATCTTTACGCCATTCAGGAGGACCTGGACCTGCAAAGAATGCAATAAAATTAAACCAATCTATTGGCTTTTGTAACGTTACCTCTATTGATTTGTCGAGTATTCAGATCGAAAATTTCAAACAACTTTTTCCAATTGTTCAATGTAAAAATCTAAAATTTACAAAATTGGCAATGCCAAATAAAATAACCAACCTTATCTTTTGTGGTTGCTATTTCATATGATCGTAAATAATTAGTAAATTTCTTAATCTGCTTAACATAATTAGTATGCAAATAAAACAGACAAATTCTTCCTTCCCAAATTTTACCATTTTTATAAGGCACTAAATACTAAAATTCATTTTCGCTCACACAATAAATATTTTCCTACGACAGAATAAAGTTTTCCTCTCGAGTGCCATCGGCAGATGTTTCTGGATTATTTGCATCATCCGATTATTAGTCCGGGCCAATTGTCCCAGATCTTTGAATTCGGGATATTCGCAGATCAACAATATAATTTCGACTGGCAAATTGGTTAACATCTTTGTTAAGAGACCTAAACAATCACAATAATATTATTTTGAAATGGAAATAGTAAAAGAGTATTGATTGAATGAGAAAGTCTGCAATTAATGAGCTTGAAATTGATCATTGAAGAAAGGAGAATGCAACTACTAAATTGATACTTCGCAATTTTTATCAGACTAAAAATCGATTCCTAAACATGGTTTATCATTTAAGGATGAATGTCAGTAAGGACCAAAGTCTTAGCAAAGGGATATAAACAGAGGTCCGTCGATTTGGCTGATTTTCACATATATTGTTCAGTTTTTCACGCCGATTCTCATGGTAATAACCGTTTTTTTGAAAATCGACTACTGTAGCGGATTACGGTAGCTCGGATGTTTTTCAGACCCGACCTCGGGAAGAAATTCATAACTTCCTTATTTGTGGACCAAATTCGATAATCCTTTTTTTATTCGACAGCATTTAGTTCATAAATTATCGAGCAATAAAATAAGAATTTTTTGAAGTACGACGGTCAAATTCAGTATAATGCTTTTATAATATGAAATTTCAAAAATTCATGTCTCTCTAAACATAGGCGAGTAAATTGACTGTTTTAGATGATTCTGAAGATGAGTTTGTGATCTATTTTTAAACGATTTTATAAATGAAGTAAAAATAAGAGAATTTCGTATTGAAAAATGAGTTCATGCGAACTTATTCCAAGCAATCTTCATTCTCATTTCAATTTCCAAATTTAACCTGAAATTTTGAATAATCTTCACAGCGCTTTTTAAAAATAATGACGTCAAGATAAATGGTTCATTATAATCGACAAATAATATTGAATTTAGTTTATTTGAGATAAACATATTTAGTAGAGGTAATTTAAATTCTAACAGCCAGCGAAGACTGGCACTAGAACGACGAGCGAGCGGGCGCGAAGCGAGAAAGTTCTAGTAAAATGTTTATTCTCGTTTGAGCATACAATGCAAGACTAGATAAATGAGGATATTCAATGGGATCATATCCCGTCTATAAAGTAATAAACTAAAAGTTACTGTCTAAAATGGCACGAGCCATTCTGGGTTGGTGTTTGGTGTGAGATCGACGTCTTCTATATCGTTCGTATCCTGCACCACTTTTGGAATTCTGCTTCTAACAGTATTCAGTTGTCGTTTGTTCTCACTTCTTCCACTAAAATTTCTATTGAATAACCTTTCGTGTGAAGATCAGGTTACCTTTCATAAAATTGACTTCTGCCATAGTAAATTTCTGGCTGCTCTGTTGTGGTTGTGATTCCAAGTAACTTCTGAAAGAATATGAGCGTTAGATGGCAATTTTGACTCGTCTATTGTATCATTTTATGTCACAATCAAATAATAAGCCTGTCCAATATCGCTTACAGATACTTGTGGTGACAACTATAAAAAAAAAAAGAAAAGTAGGTAATTTTAGGTGAATGAACCTGGAAACTCGGTGGCATTGTGAGCGTGGGCATCGTTGGGAATGGTAGCGGTGTAACTGTTGTCGGCGATGGAACTGCCAGAGTTGGAATGGCGATTGGCAGTGAATTATTGATCGAAATGGGCAGAAGTGGAGGCAGAGTGACCAGCGGGAAGGACATTGGGATTAGTGAAGGCAGTGGAATTGGAATGAGGCCTCCAGAAGATGATTTGGCACGGAGAGGTGCACGACGAATTGAACTTCCCGGATGAAAGAGTGGTTGCATTAATAATGACTGAAAAATGGGGGAATTCGTTCATTCAATTGTGAATGCAAGAAAAAATCGTGATTACCCGAACGGGCGGTGATCGACGAACTCCTGAAGATCCTATCAAAAGTGGGTGCGCTCGTGGAAACGGAGATGGCTCTTTAACTACTGGAGCTCTAAACTTGTCGATAAAACACTTGTAAGTTGAATATCTAATATATTTTATGGAAATTCAGAGAAAATCTTCGACTCTTCCTGTGACCGAATTTTGAAGTTCATAAAGGGAAAGTTGAATTGGCTAGAGATTCATCTAAATACTCCAGCTTTATCTTGTACCTTCGAATTTCCGTATGTTGTGAATCGACCATACTCATTGCTAACGGTGAAGCTCGTGGTTCAGCATTCATATTTACTGCCAAGACTAAACTTCATCATGAAATTAATCGAATCTCGAATCTTAAAATAACTCACAGGACAATAAAAATGCTGGAATGGAGATCAAAGGCGATAGTCGCATAGCGATTTTGAAAGTGAAATTAGCAGAATGGAAGAAAAGCTTTGAAGCTTTTGACCCTGGAATGAAATATTCGAGAGAAGCAGCAGACTTGTATGGATTTATGGGTTGATGATGATGATGGACAATGGAAGATACGGGAATGACGGTGAGTGAGTGAGTGAGAGAGAGAGAGAGAGAAAGGAACAAGGGAAAGGAGTGGAAGAAAGGAGGGGAGAGGCTAGGAACGGGTATTCAAAGCGGGATATTCGACCCAAGAAAAACTATGGCTTCCAAGTTGAGATTGTTGCATTTCCAAATTTATAATCTTTTCACGGATGCGACTTGTCCTTTTACTACTTATCCAGTACTTCATCATCGAAGAGTAAGTTGTTACATTTGGATGCTTCTAAGAAAGCGTTCGATAGTTTTCTGATTTTAATACCCTTTTGAGGAATTCCGGTTCCGTTTAGGATTTAGAGAAATTTTCCATTTTAAATTTCGAAAATTGAGGAAGAGAAGATGCCTCGTTTGCTGAACGTGTTATTTTCAGAACCTTCGCAGGTCATCGCACTGCGAATCAAAAGTTGAAGGCGTGCTGTGCGAGACAGAAATCTGCTGATAAGTCGTGCAAGAGACGATTTTGCGATTTCGAAGCCATCAATCAATACAATGTACATTGTTCAGCTTTCCTTTTCATTTTTAATTGCTGTTTCAGGTGCTACACTTCCTGAATCTGTGCAGCCCGAAAGGCGACACTGTCAGGCAGATGTGGAATTGTGCATCAAGCAGAGTTGATCATTCTAAATGCTGCAGGAAAAAGTAAGTTATTTTGGATAAGAGCGACGCAGGAAGGAAGAATATTGGATCGAGCCCAGGGAAAAGTGGGCGGAGTCCTCTCTTTTCGCGTTATTTCTTTTCCTTTCGAAAAATAACGAGAAAAAGAAGTTCCTCCCACACTTCCTGCACTAGGTCTGATACACGATTTTTTCCGCATCGCTAATATCTTCTAACCTTCTAAAAAATTTTTAAGTAAAGCCGTCATTAAAATATTTTCTGAGTCTTCTTATTTTTTCCAGAAAAGTCTCATCGCTATGCATGAAATACTGCGATGCAACCAAGGGTTCAGTACCGAACGATGACTTGCATCGACTCTTCTGTCTGCAGAATTTCAATGTCATTCGCGATTGTTTCAAGGAACATCTCGAGAATTCACCCAATATCTTCGGTGATAATTGATATTAATTTTATTATCGCGTTACTATCGACAATAAAAATACCCAGAATGAAATGGAGATCACAAATTGATGAATATCACAGCTCAACAGTTTAAAATTCACTCATTTGATAGCTTAGCTCATGCGAAAGGGCTATCAGAAAATTGTGTAATTTTAACATAACATTATCCGTAGACAATTTTAAAATATGTCACAGATCTTGGATGTATTTTCGGTAGATAAGAATTTGCTTATTCATGAAGCCTAATTCACCCCTGACTTCTGACGATCATCATCCTCAAGTCTGTTTGCATGGTAAATTGAGCTTATTCGCCCTGAGCCGATCCTCCCTTCGCACATCCAGAAATGGGTCAAATGAATCTGAGATATTAGGAATAAAATATCCAATATAGGGCATCCTTTGTTGCTCTTTCAGACTCGTCAAAATTATGTTTATCGAACTTTGATCATATCTATACAATAACTCTGTTCGATTAGTAATAAACTCTTCATGATCAACCTATGACACTTGGCGAATTCCGAATAGCGTTCCTTTTTGAATCGACAATACAAAGTAGAACCACTAGGATCCATGCAATCTTTCGTCAATGCGCATAGTGCATTCCTAGATCTTCGAGTAATTGTTGAACAAATTTAATAAGAGCTACCATTTTACTGCATCTCTGCTAAATGCAGATTTGACAATGAACATTGAGTTTGCATCAAACCTGAACTTTTACCTAAATTCAATACATCAATTATCCTCACATTGATCTATTCTTTGCGATATCTTTATCGATCGGCAAATAATCATACATGCCTAAAATTGACATTTACTATTTTTCAACTTTTAGCTAAAGTAAATATGCTTTTTTTTCGGAAATACGATATCATTTCTGTCAAGTATTCTTTTGCAAGCTTCATATCTTGAAAACTCTAATAGTTTAAATTCTGTAGGCGGTTGAAACTTTTTAAAAATAAAGAATAAATTTTATATGATATCTTCCTATTTAGCATAAAGACTTATTTCCGTCACAAATTTATTTGATTCGAAGCATTATAACGGCTTCAGAATTTTGAATCTCAACGATGGTTAATGGCATTTAGAGTTCCTGACCATCATTAAGATATCAGCTTCTTATTATCGATAAAAGTAAGATAGTGATAAAATAAAATGCGTATGATGATCTACTTATATCAAGCTCCAAAATGATACCCATTTAAGATTTCAAAGTTTTAATCAGTATAAAGTATTGTTGATTGAGGGTTGTCATGCGAATTTATGCGACACCCTATAGAAGTGCCTCATCGATGTGCTGACCATTTTGATGCCAAATATGTGCTATCACACCCTACCACTAACCCTAATTCAGAATAATTGATGTTGTTATTTTGAATGAATATTAGAGATGGATGAACTTTAACAAAAACCATTTTCATACGAAATGTACCTTCTTTTGTCGTAGCAAAAATACCATGACTTGATGGTCTTCGAATTACAAATGGTTCAACTGCTCCGCTTCTGACTCGATCATAGAAATGTAACAAATTTGATTTGCTGCAATTAATTTCTTAAAATGCTAGATAAATTTGTTTATGTACTTGAGAAATCTCACACTCGTATCCATGACCCATATGGCGTCGTAGTCTTTGAAAACTTCCTAAAATTTAATGAAAATCTGAAAAGGTTCACTTCTGAACACATACAGCAATAGCTAACGGTTTGAAGTAGTATTTCGTCAAACGAGTGACAAAACCGGGATATGAGGAGAAGTTGAATTTTCGTAATTCAAGGTTGCACACCCTTTGAAGTTCAGCCTTCTAAAATTCATTCAATCGTTCATAAAAATTGGACATCTTTATTATTTACCTGATCCGACTGAAGACCAAGATCGTAGAATATTATCTTATTTTCAATGCCACCTGTACGCAATTTATTTATGGCAGCACGACTTTCGGTGAAATGGTTGGTCGATGAATATGTCAGGAATACTACATCTGAATTCTAAAACAACCAAAATATTGAATGTTCTAAAATATGCATACCTGGAAACTTTTAGGTTTAACAGAAATATCCATTTGGTTTTTGAGTAATTTTAATTTGGATAAATGTTGCAGAAGCTCACAATCGAATCGTTTCCCAAATCCCAAATGTTTGCCATTCAGGAAATATGGCATTGCCATCTAAAACTAGTTATTTGGTCATCCAATCAGTTTAGAAAATTAGTTAAAATCCACATTTTCTAACTTCAATACTACTTCCAATCTTTGACCATAAACAATAAATCGAGAAGATAGATGCTAATTTTTTAATTGAGAGAACTTATTGGATAACAATATATTTGTATCGGTAAATTGAAAAAAAAAATTATGTTGAACTGACCAATTCTCCATTGCAAGTCAATTCGTCACTCGCTGGAATTTGAAAATCGACTGAATAGTTTTGCTCATTTCCTTCCTGTTTTTTGTATAAAAATGGTAAATAATTATTTAGATATGCCGATCCAATTGGTGAATTTGTAGCTAGATAATAGATGAAGAGAACTATGAATAAGCACGATAGAAAACAATTTTGCCACTTAAATTTCGTTATAAAATCAATTTTGTATGGAAGCGTAAGCTTACGAAAAATCGATAGCAAAGTTTCTGCAAATTGCGTAAGTATCTGAAAATTTATATCAGCCATAATTATAATTGTTGTTAAATACCTTCTAAACAAATCAATCATTTTACGTTACTTTGAATATTAATTGCAGATGCAGAAATAATAAGATGGGGACGTTATGCGTTATCACACATTTGCTCGAGCTTTAGGGAGAAGTAGCTGCATAATTCCAAAGTTTTTGCGATATCTAAAAATGGGATCAAAAATCGTTAATGAAATTCTTTTATGAAAGACGCATCATTCTATTCGAAATAAAAGATAAATGGACGAGTGAGTGGATTCATCAATACTTTCCAACTAATAAACCAGAAAATGTCTATAAGCACATGAAAATCACAAATTCGGTTTGACACTTTTAATCAGATATTCAAATTATTCTAAAAAATGATGATGCATAAAAGTGCGTAGAAATGAATATAAGTTTCGCAGTATGAATAATTTACTGATAAGAAATTAATTTCGATCGATTAGTGATAATCTTTTGGTTCTAGAGCGCTGTAAAGTTTATATTAATACGCCCTTTTAGAGATGATATTAGAATGATTAGTTTCATTCCATGATAACACTTTCCATAGTACAATGAAGCCTTATCAGGGTAATTTGCAAACTTATTCGTAATAAGCTTTTAATTCCGAAGAGAAAATTAAGCAGAAATGTGATCACCATTTACAAACCGAGAAAATGGAATCATTATTTGATATTCAGCGCATATTTGTAAGGATCAGGTTCAAAATCTAAAGTATACAATAAATCGAATTAAAGCAGATCTAGGCATCTTTTCAGCCAGAACGACAAATTATAGGGGAGGGGTACGCAAATAAAAAAATTTCGATAGAAAGTTGATACATAGAGAAGTACTCCAAAACACCTTGACAGAATATTTTGGCCTAAGGGGGTTCGCTCGAACGACCTGGCTTAAACTCTATTTAGGTCTGAATTAAATTTAAAAAAATATATATATAGAATAACTAGAATGCGCTTTCCTCTAACAGTCGGTCAAAAACATTCCTTACAATTCATGTTCTCGATTTCTTTATTGCTTACTTACGAGCTATTTGTACTGACGAATTCGATGCATCAGTGCATTAGTGCACGTATTTTGAGCATTCTTCTACTACTACAAGACTTTAGACTCAGTTTTCTCTCGTCGTAATCTGTCTATTCATGGTTTGCACCCTTCACTCACTGCCCAGTGCAGTCAGTCAGCAGAGTCTTCCTCTTTAGGAATTTTGGCAACTTCTCTATTTCACTATTTCAATATCCCCGTTTCACTCTATCAATTCCCTTCTATCCCTTCTTTTCCTCTTTCCTCTCCTCATCGATGGACTTCTTCCCTGATTGCCTTTAGAAATTGAATTTGCTGTTTCTGTTTTGCACAGCTCCGGCCTTGGTCGTCGCGTATTTTCACCGACAAGTAGTTTTTCTTCTTTGGCTTGTAAAAAGTTTAGTCTTTTTATTAGGATTTATGAAACGCTCCATGTATTTCTCTCGTGAGCTAATCATTTACACATGCACATGACATGATTTATGGCTAAAGAGGATAGAATGGAGAACATAGAGAATAAAATTGGATCTCAAAGTTTTTGTTAACTTTGATTTTCTTGCCATGCATCAAAATTTCAATAATTTATAATATTTCTAAGAAGCTGCACATTTCATAAACCACTCTATTTTATTTTATCACAATAAGTAATTAGTGTTCCCGACCTTTGCATTTGCTGCAAAATGCGAAATGTATGTTTCTGAGCTATATGGGTATGTAGTTTTTTGGGCGGTAACCCCTGTGCCTCTCTATGCTCTAATTGTCGCCTCACTCCCTGCAATATTTCCTCTCGTTCTCACCTCCTTTGCCAACAATCAAGTTCTCTGTTCAGTAGCTGTCTTTTCATTCTCTGTCTGTTTGTGTGGCTCTGGTTTCCCCCATATTATTCTCCCTATTTTATTCCACCAAAGAGGAGGGATTTATTTCTCACTACTCTTTCGATTTCCCTTCTTTGCAATGCTTTTCTCCTATTTTTCATCCCCTCTTTGATTTTGCCTTTTCAGTTTGTCTGTGCCCCTATTTTTCATCATACGCCTCGATTCCGCCACACTCTGTGCATTTCTGAAGCGAGTTTCTATTTTCAGGTGTATTTGTTACAAGTCAGTCATATTTGGTTAGCTAACATACACAGCATATCGAATTCATGTGCATGTTAGATTTGTTTGTTTGTTTGAAAATAATCAATTAGTTTTCTACGATGCAAAACATTTTAATTCTCTTTTACCTGATTATCTAGTCCGTTGGGTTTTTTTCTCAGAAAAAGTTCTAATTAACTTGCTATTTACAATAAAATACATTAAATATTCTTATCTGATCGTTTAGTCAATTAACAGTTGCAGAATAGATTTGCCTGAAGCAATATTTCTTTCTCGATAAGAACTAATTCAATCTTGCTTTTATCTGGTCATTCAGTCAGTTTATTTTTTGTCGAATAAATTTAGCACGAAAATAGGGGAATAAAGAAGAGCTTTTCCAGTTTCACTCGGATTATTCTATCATTCCATCAAGTGAAAGGCTTAGTGAATGTCCATCCAAACGAGGAGAGAAAGAGTGGGGGATCTTTCTTGGATTTGGGCGATTTGATGCAGCTCGTTTGTTGCTGCCTTTGCTCTTTCAGACTCCCAAACATCCCCCAGAGAAATGCCCTTCCCCTGCATTCACGAACCACGACGTCCTTTCCACTTCCCATTCATTCTTCTTCACTCCTCTCGAATTTGCCGTATTTGCATAACTCGAATTCAAAGATTCTCCCGTCCGTATACTCACTCACTTATTCTATTCTGTCCACCAAACATGTCAAACTTTCGACTCTTTCACTTTATCTCCTCTATATACTGATCTCCAGTAGTATTTTTTACTGTTGGAGAAATGTATACTCAGTACTGTTGAGGTTTGATTGAAAGGCAAAATTGAAAGAAATTCTGAATCATTTTTCAATTTCTATAAGGTACATTCTTTTTCTTAGAAATTTAGAAAAGAAAGCATTTCTCGCATCGATTTCAATTACTCAAGGAATGCCACATCAG
>LIAE01006519.1:203605-214346 GCA_002287525.1 Diploscapter pachys | reverse complement strand
AATTGTAAAAATAGTGCACGGGAGGGAAGATTATGCAGCAAAGAATTTCAATGTTACGCAATTTATACCAAAAACGAGCTGTGATATGATACGAATAGAAGAATGCCAATTTCAATGTTCCTGGAAAGAAAGTTTTATCTTTAGGAAAAAACGAAAGTTCATCATTTTATTTGAAAGCTCATCACCAACTAAACTAATTTCTCATCCAAAACGAACGACTCCTAGGCTCTGACGGATGATTTGTGGGACGAAATGATCAAGATGGGTTCTGGATCGCAGAAGGATCGAGTTCATAGACAGGCAGTGCAAGACTGGGCTAAATCTGCCTCTGCCTCTGCATACGACAACTCAGGAGTTTCTACGTCTATGCCAACGCTGATTTCTGACGAGGAATTGAATACGATGGGTCTGGTTATGCCTGAGAATGTCATGATGTCGACTGGATGCATGGTTTGTGATAAAACAAACGTCGAAAAATCCAATTTTAGTGCTCACTCGTAAACAATTGTCCACAAGGGCTACCTGGGGGAGAAGGATTTGTAAGTTATTCGAAATTTATCACTGATTAAAGTTTAAGTTTAGCCTGGAATCGATGGGTTTGATGGGTAAAGATTTCATCAATTTAATAACACAAATTCTAAACCAACAGGTTTTCAAAATCATATTATACTTTCCAAATCAATATGATCTAAAAATCCGTTTGTATTTTAAATAGATATTGTGAACGATTTGAAACAATATTTACTCATCTGCAAAATGTAGAATTGATGGAGTCGATGGAATGGACGGTATTGATGCCGAAAGTTTGCCTCCCCAAACATACGAGGAACAGATAGTGGGCAAATCTGAGGACGACAAAGACAAGAAGAATTGCTATATTTGTCCTGCAGGTGAATTCAAGTGTTTCTAGCCGATATAATTCAAATTATTCATAGGTCTGCCAGGAGAGCCGGGAGAAATTGGGTAAACTCATTATTATACCCCGAGTTTTCAGTTTAAATTATATATTTTTTCAGACCACCAGGAATCAGGTAAATTGATCATTCGAGAATTTTTTTTTATCGATTTTCTAATTACTCTTGTCTCTCGTTGACAAATCAGCTCTCTCGTGTATAATGGAGGGGGTGGTATCATCGATGTCGAATCATCAAATTCAGAGGCGCGAGAGGAGCGAGAGGGAAAGGAGGCTGTCCCGGAATGCCAGTTGAGTTTTTTTTTGTCTTTGAACACTGGGATGGTCAATAATTTCTTTCCACTCTTCAATTAGTTTAGAATTAGTTTCACTTGAATTTAAATCGTGTTCTTATCACGTTACCTAACAATCGAGTAAATTCCTAACCATCACTAGATCGTAAAAATCATCGGTTTCCTATCGATTTAAAGAAAATAATAGACGAAAATTTATTATAACACTGACAAATAAATTATCGGCCAATCCAATAAAAAATCGAAATTTCGATTTTAAAATAATATCGTATCGGTTTCAGGAACTCCAGGAATGGTAATACCTTCTAAAAACGTCCCATTGATCTAATATTTTGTGTATTTAGCCAGGGGAGATGGGGCCGCAAGGCGCTCCAGGTTTTTTTTGGATATTTTTATTGAAAATAATGAAATAATTTAGGGGAAGATGGAAGGTAAAATCGAAGTTTATTACTTGTTTCCAACAGAATTTGATTTATCAGAATCGGAGCTATGGGGCTGAAAGGGGAAGACGCAGAAGTTGCAATGCCTATGAAGGGAATGCGTGGTAAATAGTTCAAAAATCTAAATTTCTACAAAGTATTATAATTTTAGGTCAACCAGGTATGGAACCCAAGAAGATCTTGGATAGAAACACAGTCATATTGTCAATGTCCGATTACTTGAGACGAGATAAATGTCGCGTATTTTTGATGCGCCGAAATTAGCGCGTTGTTAGCAATGAACTCTACACGACATTTCATCGATTCAAGAAATGAACTTGGCGAATATTTGAAGAAATTACGCAATGCACATTTTGCATATTCGAATGCGTACCATTCCTTTTCACCTCAAGCTTTAATTTTAGGGCCAATGGGACCTATGGGTGATGTCGGGTAAAATTTTAGAAATAATCAAATAGCAGAAGTCCTTTTTAATAAAAATTTTCAGGAACCCTGGAAATGATGGTCCGATAGGAGAGCAGGGCGTGCCAGGGGTAAAATGTAAATATGACTAAAATCTAATTGAATTGTTTTAGGTAGTGGGTGAACCAGGATTCCAGGCATGCCTCAATATTTTCAGCTTTTTTCAAATAATCATGAAAATTGCAGGGTCCGGAGGGGCTAGCAGGCGCAGAGGTAACAAATTCTGGTAGAAAATTTTTAGTAATAATTCAAATCTTAGGGCGATGCTGGACCTATAGGAAAACCTGGCGAAGGTAGGTTCAAAGATAATTTTTTTTTTAAATCATAAAGTTAGGTGGAATTATTAATGCAATAATTTTTCATTATTATCATCTTTTTATTGCTCTAATGTATGCAGACTTTTCGATTTTTCATAAATTTTAACTATTTCATACACTCTGTACTGCCCGTGCCCTTCGAGAGAAAATGTCAAGCCGAATAAATGGAACGACGATTTCCCGGTGCCTGTGCCGATGCCAGTGGGAGAATCGCCACAAATACCTCAGACAAATGGATATGAAAGTGCAGCTGCGAATAATCAAGAGGAACTCGGACAGAGGAATAATTACTCCGTTGAAAATGGCGAGGAACAGGGCAAACAATTCGATATGTTCTGGAGACGATTCGTAAAACGATTGAGACTTTTGTAAATTATATCTTCACTTACTCAATAATAAGTAAATTAAATAAATAAATTTTTAAATTATGCATTTTCAATTTTTATGATATGCTGTGACTCAATTTAAAGCTGAAAATACATTGATATTTGTAAAGAGTTCAGCTATTGAAATTTTGCGCATAATTGCAAATCTTTATCAATGCTCTTTTAGTTCTTACATGATGGACGACGATTAATTCAATTCATTTACAAGTTTCCGATAATATTCATGCTACATAACTTTTCTTCTAGAATATGTACTACAGTAACCCGTTAAATTTAAGTCTAAGGCACAAGTTCGGCTTTTTTTTCTAATTCTAGCGGTCGAATTATAATATGTTGAGGTTCTAATAGAAGACGACTTTCATGGAGCTGTCGTATTTGCCAGGCATAAGGTGGATGAGTGCTTGGTGTAGCATAATTGATGAAAGACCCCATATCCGAATGGGAGGCAGATAATTGTCGGGCAGATTGTCATGAACCTAATTTTTCCTTCTCAACTAAATTATCTAATACAGGGACTTTGGAGCTCAACTCGAAACTCAAATTCAACTGAATGCGAAGGAATTGGTTCCACCCATGCCTAAAACCGTCGTCCCACTTTTTGTAAACATAAAATCGGCGTGACTTTAGGCGCTGTCGACGCAGCTCAATAGCTAGTTCAAGTTGAGTTCGGGTTCGACTTTGGAAAATTAGAAGCTCGAGTCGATTTTATCCTTTTAGGGAAAAATTTCCTGAGTTTGAGTTCCAATTCTAGAGCTTCGAAATCCCTGATCTAATGTGAAATTTAAAAAATCAAAGTTGGTTACCTTGAAAACGGTCGGTCGAAAGACGGGGATCCTGTACTTCATCTTAGGATTCCGAAATTGCGTGTATCCAACATTTTCTGCCAAATTCAGAAGCGGAGCGGAAATTACGGCTTGTACCTAAATATCTAAAAGTGAAACTGCTAATTTTCTAACGAAAATTGTAGCATTTTATGGAAGGACGATAGTTTTTCATGAAGATTGATTGATTATTTATTTTTTAAACTAAATCAGAAGATCAAGATATCCTTCCAATACGAATTTTAGTTCTCACTTCCTCTACATTAATTGAGAAAACCATGTATCTACCATTTTGATCAAAGCTAACCTCATGATGATTGACTTTCAACTGCTTCAAGTAGTCTTCGCTTCGAATGAAGGCGACAATCGGAGTGACGGACGATGTCAAATGTCGAGTGACAACTGGGCGTAAGTGGCCTGAAAATAGAACTTCGAAAATTTAGAATTTTCTGATAATGATTTGACATGTCATAGAAAAAATTCAACAATATGCGTTTTTATCAATTCACCGAAAATCTCACCCCATATTTCAATTGCACTGTCATCTATGCCCATTTCCTCGACCGTTTCTCGAATCGCAGTTTCTTCGGGTGTTTCATTTTCCTCCTGCTTTCCTCCAGGAAAACACACCTGAAATTTTCAGAAAAATTATAGGAAATTAAGCAAGAATGTCGAACCTCTCCTCGATGAGACTTGAGGTGTCGAGATCGCTTCGTGAAGACGGCGTGCAGCTCGCCTGAATCACCGATTTCCACCAGAGGAACTAGCACCTAAAAATTGTACCCTTTTATAAATCATATTGTTTCCTGTATTAGACACCCGGTATTAGGGTGAGGGAGTGTAGGCAAAGAGGAGGAATAAGAAAAAGAGCCGATATCTAATACAGGAGTCCTCATATCGATTGTGGAAAATTCATCTTTTGTAATTGGAAGACCATTTTCAAGTTGATCAACGGAGAAAAAATATTTTGTAGAAAGACTAACCGACATAGTCGAAGGGATTTTCGATGACAGTCGACTGTGTTTTGGCATGGTGTTGGCTGTTTGTGCGAGGTTCTGAAAATATTGAATGTCCAAATCGATGGGAGAGAAATTATCCGAATTTCTTCATAAAATATCAAAATCAGTTTATCATCCCTCCAGAAGATTGTGATAGAGAAGATTTACAAAGAATGTTCCCACATAGGAACTAACAGATTTTATGGACCTTTCCAAATAGGGGTTTTTGATGACGCTGATCAATTTCTGAAATCAAAAAGTGCCTAATCGCACTCAGAAGCCTGGAATTTAGATTTTTTCGCGACTTCGCAACCAGTCGAAATAGTGTAGAGTTAGGAGACGATAGGTAAATGCTCTCTCGCTTTGTAAACTATTCTGCTTGGTGGCGAAAAACCCAATTTTCGAAAATGTTACCTCCAAGAATCGCCTCTTCACCTCTGTCGTCATTTGCCGCTTCGAGATTCGTAGCATCTTGGCTACTGAAATCGAAAATTTCCATAAAAAATAAGCGACTTTAAGAAATTTAGCGGTTTGCAAACCAATTCTTCTATAAAAGTAGGAAAAATACGATAAAATCCTTTATTTCGACTAAACGACTGTGGAGCAGGATGAAATAAATAAATCTTTCTGTAACCGGTAGCTGTTCACCTATTGCATGAGGATAAAATATCGTCATTTTCATGAAAATTCCTTAGAAATTATAAACTGGCGATATTTTTACCTAAGCAAAGCATGAAACCCAGATCTTTTTTCAAAATGACGAATAAATTAAGCCCTTTAGAATGTGTACACAAAGAAGCAAGGAAAAACGAATAAATAGGTTGTTCACCATCACAAATCTGATAAATTATATCGCAAAAGGGACTGAAATCTGGCCTGCAAGATTTTCCTAAAGGAAATTGAATAATCAAAGGTTGGAAAAAGTGTTTAGTTCGTATAAAGCATCGAGTGAAAACCAACTTGAAGTTGAAAATGATACAAATGAATTTGAGGGGTTGACGAGAGAAATCAAGTGAAATGTAGAATAACTAAGACAAGGGAAGAGGTAGGAAAACCAATAACAGTTGGGATCAATTTTCTCCAACAAAATTGAAGAATATCGTTGATTCGGAAAATCTGCATATGTTCACGAAATTTGATTATTGAGGACAAGTTTTTTTTCCGAATCAACGATGAACCACAAAATAACCAAATCTACACAGAAATGCGTCGTGTTCAGAGGCACATACATAAATTTGTGAAATTGCCGATAAAATTATTGCGAAAGGAGGGTAATTTAAAAACCCAGAAAGAAGATTGAAAATCGATTTTTTAATGACCACCCCCTATTGCAATGATTTGAAGGCAAAGAAGAAACAGAATTATAAGCGGTTTTTTTCCCAAATAATAAATTGCTCGATCTAATAGAAAACATCGGGATCGTTAATATACTCGATGAAGTAATAGAGGACGTAGCAAATGAACACTGTCAAAATGGTAGCTGCTGGGCCTCGCAGACTCCTGAAAACAGCTAATTCTTATGGCCGTTTTCGACTCCATTTCGAAAGGTAAGTAGAAGCTAGACAACTGCTCATTCTTCAAGTGGACTTCACATAACGGACATATTAATGGATGTGCAATTTTCAGCATGTTTTTTATTTCTAGAAGATGTAAAAATCCACTTTGAAAATAATGAGCAGAAAACGATTAGAAGTTGAAATTTCATCACCTCTACCAATAAAAAGTTGTTAACCGTGCAATTTGCTTGAAAATAATAGCAGTGCACACGAGCATGTGCTTCATTATTGAACACGACACACTTCACTGTTAGATGGAGTTAGATTTTGTGGATTGATGCAGGGAAATGAGAGCGGTGAATTTTAGGCATTGTATTAAGAAAGAATCCAAACCTATTAGTTTGGGAAATACATTTAGATTGGAGGGATAAAATACGCCATTACACAAAGCTTTACATCGAGGCAATAGTGCGCATACCAAAAACTTGCACAAAATATACCACTTTTCGAAATTTTCCGTGATGAAATCAGATAATTGCAAAGTAGACTCTCTAGGCACGGGAAGTGAAAGACAATTGAATATGAAGAATATGAAGGGTAGGCACAATAATTCTGACTCAATCAATCAATTATATCTGAAATTTAGGGGTTTAAATCAAGTTTTAGAAAATCGTAAAAACGACATCTTAAAATTCTGCCCTCAAATATAGTAACCCTCTCTCCTTTTCAGTCTATTTGAAGTGGTTTTTGTTGAAACTGTTGCAATACCTGGCAGTGAAGGCAGTGCTCTGTCTGTGCTGCGAGAGGAACGTTTTCGGTCCGCCGTTCTGCTCCATCGACCCGTTGCGTCTGTCCGCTTGCTCCACTTTCTGAGTCTGAAAATTGAATTTACAGAAAAAAAACATATTTAGGAAGTATAGGTGTTTTATGAAATTCGTGCATTTTAGTCTCTTCGGTTATTTGAAAACCACGAGACATCGAGACACAAGACATAGCAAAAATAGACTAGGAGATGGTATGGTAAGCCATCTTTACTATACAATTTCTCTATTTCCCTTAGTCTCGCGGTTTCCAAGTTTCCCTTTCTTTCAAGTGTTATTCCATTTAGATTGTAAGAATTGTTATTAAAAAACAACTTTTCCTGACTATGTGAAAAATGGACTTGATTCAAGTAATTTTCAGACTGATTTCATGCCATTCAAAGGAAATCATGTTTCCTTCCATGAGTCAGAATTTACTTCATAAACTCGAGAAAAAAATGCCTGACCATTTGGTAGTACTGCGTGGTGACGAGTCTCTGCTCCTGTTCGTGCATATTGCACATCTCGGTGAGTCGTTCCTCGAGCCTTCGAATCTGCTTTTCTTTTTGCTCTATCGTCCTGCGCATCGAGTCGAATTCCGCGTGGCTGAAGCCCGTTTCCGAGGTCGCTGTCATTCGACGGTCCTCAAATGATCAAACTATTTATGAATTGAATCACTGCCGTCCTGCTGTCTCTTAACGGCAGAAAAATTCATTTCCCTCCATTTTCTCATTTCATTTTTCCCCATCTCCGTTGGAAATAGTGTGGTGAAAATGGAAACGAAAAAATTCTTCTGCCGTTAAAGGACAGAACGAAGTATGAATAAAACGAGCAAAATGTGCAATTTTTTTACTAAATTCTGTGTCTTTCTCAAAAACAACTTATGAAAATGTGATATTCAGTCATTACTTCGATTTTAGATAATTCTTTAGAAATTTCGAATATTAATAACGCAGAAAAAGCGATCATCATGTGCTGGAGTGCGCAGAGGAGTTTCTCTAACTCTCTTCGTCAGACATTATTTCGTCGAAGGAATAAAAGAAAGTCTAGAGCCTGCATGTCTCTCTATGTTCGAATAGCCGCTTTTTTGCGCGTTGATAATATTTCTCCCACCTGATCGACAATGATAAGTTTGGCCTTTTCCATGTAGACTCTGTGCTGCTCCTCCATTGCGGCGTTAGTCTTCTTCTGATTTTCCAATTCCTCTGCAAATCTCTCAAATTCAGGAAGCGTTCCAATTTCACCCACCAACAGTCCTCAGCTTTGCTTCGTCAGCCTCTGTCGCCTTCTTCTCAGCGCTTTCGTACAGCTTCCTCAGGTGGTCGATTTCGATGTTCTGTTTTTCGATCTGAAGATGAAAAAATGAAAAATTAGAAATGGCAGGAAATACTGTCTTGGTAAAGCAGAAAAATAGTTTATGTTAAATTGCGCGAGGTTGACGCGAATGTTTGTGAACATGCGCTATTTAACAAACGAACTAATTCTATGTTTTATAAAAAAAATAATTCCTATGAAGAAGAAGAAGCAGTTTTCCGTTCCAAAACTCATCAAATGATAAAAATTAAGAAACTTGAAAAATCGCAGAAAATGAAAGACTGACAGACCTGAAGGCGCAAATCGACGGTGTCCTTCTTTTTCTCCTCGTCGTCCTGGCCGTAACTTTCTATATCGTCCAGCATTTTCTGCAAATCAAATTATATATATTTTTATCTTCTTTAATTTCAAATCATGGCCAAAAACTACGTCCGCTCGCCGACCTGTGACTGATCAGAGGTGTACGGAATTTGAATTTCGAAAAATTCGAAATTGGACTTCCACAACCCCTGGAGCTGATGCTGTAATTGTGTAAATTCTGACCTTGGCATCAGCCTTTTTCTTGGTCTCGACCTTGAGTTCGCTCTCGAGCTGCGCGATCTTCGACTCGGCCGTGCGAACGCGCTCCAACAGCTGCTCCTTTTCGGTCTCCAGCTCACGGATTCGCTCGCTCAAAATGGATAATTTGGTTTGAGTTAAAAATACTCTTTGAAGGAGTTCATTCAAAAGTTTACATATCCACTTAATCTTTCGGAAAGTTCTAGAGAGTGATCCTTTATTTCAATTCGAAGTGTAAATTGAGCACTTCTTTCTTGTATTATTTGAGAAAGCTGTCTGTCAACACAGTTCAAAACATTTTTTCAAACTTCTCACTTGTTATTAGCCTCTCCTAGCGAGAGTTTCATATCCTCATGCAGGGAGTGCTCCATGACACCCGACTCGTTGCCGGACTGCGAGAGGACCCCGTCCAGTCGGAGTCGGGTCTCCATTTCCTGCTTCGCGTCCAGCATACGACGATTCTCCACTTCTAGCTGGCTGATTCGCTCCTGAGCGACGACGAGTTCGTGCGCCAGCTGAAACATAGCTTTTCATAATTGAGCCTGGAAGAGAATGCACATTTTCAGAATGATTTTTAACAGAAATTGAAAAAATTGCCATCCATCGTTATATTCTCAGTAAAGTTCCTATTTTCCAAAATAAGTAAAAAAAAATTAAATGCATTTTCTCATTTGAATCACTCGATCACAAAACCGACCATGTCGACCTTCCTCATGAGTCCCTCTGCGTCTCTCTCCTTCTCCTCGGCCTTTGCCTTGTAGGCCCCTAGCTGGCTATGCAGCTGCTTCCTGTTGTTCTTGGCCTCTTCGAGCTCTGCGATCTGCCGAACGTACGACTCCACTTTGTTGCGGAGCAATTGGTTCTGCAAAATTCAGATTATTTGTTGATAATTTTATAACTCAGAATAATTACCCACACACAACGCACGCATTTTCTCCAAAATGAGTACACGTTTCACAATGTCAACCTTCTCGTCTTTTAACATTTGAGAAAAATACTTGCACTATCAGTCTTTTTCATTTTAATCAAAAATAAAAATCAGACTTCTCAAAACTCGACCCGCAAATCGAATTGCAGAAAAACGTATATTTTCCGAATATAAAAAGAAGGCATGCTTTTTTCTTCTTTCAATATGACAAACAACGCATAATTTTTTGCGGGTCGTCTTGAGAAGTCTAATCATAACGTACCTCCTGCTGAAGATGTTTCATTTCGTTGTTCCTGTTCTTGAGCTGTTCGTGAGCCAGGCTGAGATCGTCCATCTGCATTCTCTTCGCTCGCAGCTCCTCGACCTCATCACGCAGACGACGCAGCTCTTCCTCCATTGACAATATTGACAGTGCCTGAAATAAGACAATTACAGAAATTGCCTGTTAGGATTGGTGCAGAAAGTTTCTTTCTTGAATAGAATAAAATTTTTTTTGAGAGTATAAAAGATTAATGCTTTAAATAGCTACCTTCTTCTCGAGTTCCTCATTCTTGCACATGAGTTCTTCGAGCTTCTGCTTGCACACGTCTCGCTCACTTTCGAGTTCGATTGCATGCTCTTCGAGTTTGAGTTTGGAGGACTAAAATTGGAATTTGTCTGATAAATCAATATTGATGATTCCTATTCCTGGCTGCGTAAACTTTCTTTCTAGAGTTTTGAAGTATAAACTTTTCCTCTTTTTTTCTTTTCTCTGCTTTGGAAGGAAAGTTTGCATAGTCATGATTTTTTATTACAATTTTAAAGAGTAATGAAAATCCAACCTTGAGAATCCTAATTTCCTTTTCCATGTTTTCTGTGGTGGAATCGCTGCCACTGCGCTTCTTGGACAGTTCCAATTCTTTTTCGAGTCGCTCTTTTTCTTTCGTCAGCTTGGCTACCTGAATTTACAAAATTTAATGAAAATCAAGTGAAATTCAACAGTCGTTCTAAAAATGGTAACATTGCACCTGACGAT
>LIAE01006519.1:191654-203467 GCA_002287525.1 Diploscapter pachys | reverse complement strand
TTTCACATGATGAATTTATGAAGATAAAGTGAATATTATCTCGATATGCAGATTTTTGGCGGCGTATTCTAAGCAGTTTTTCTTCAACTCCTATAAAATCTAGCACTAAAAGTAAGAGCTCTATCATTAGATTTTCGGGATAAGTTCAGGATTTATAAAAATGCCAACCTCATCGAACTTGGCCTTGAGCATGGCTTGCATCTGCTCGGGATTCTCGTCGTCCGTGGCGCTGAGCGCACTGGCAGAGCCGCGCGAATGACTGGAGACCAGCTGAAAATAGAAATTTATTTGATTTCGATCGGAATAAATGCAAAAATGTCGAAGAAAGGAATTCTTCCTCCCGTAAATCTTTTTTCCTTTCGCGACAACGAACTATCTCTTAAAACCAAGTATGTAGAATAACAACACTTTTCTAATATTGATATAAAATTTCTCATTTGAAAAGAGCTTCTTGGAGACCTACAGTAATGGTCTCTCCTTCCTCGAATTCAGGCGCATTGGTGGTGACGAGCTGCATCGCATTCACCATCGCCATTTGGACTTCCTCTGTCTGATTCTGTAGACGCTCCATATGCTCTAAAGTACAAAATAAAAACTGCAAAGGTAATGACGAGAAATCTAGAAGCAGGTAATTTCGTTATTTGTTCAATTTTGCGTTATTCGCGATTTCCAGATAACCAAATGAATTGAATGATACCCTTGTTGGCGTTGCTGCAGAGGAATGGAGCGGACACGACGAGACAGGCCATGGCCACGATCGCCTGATGGGTGGACTCGTCCGAATCATCTGCAAATTTGCCTTTGCATTAAACACCATTTGTTATAGTTTGCAAGCAGAGAAAACTTATGTAAAGATGTTCTGCTAAACACACATCACTTATACCAATTTTATTAGAATATCTTCCAGACCTGTTTATATTTTTCATTTCAAAATTGATGTTTAAAATTAATCGTTTTTTTTTCAAATTCACTCACCCGCGATGTTGTCAGAGATGCTCCAGAGCTCGTTTCCCATCAGCTTTCTGCGCGCCTTCTCTGCATAGTAGTTCTTCACCATCGCCTCCACCTGGAATTTTCAAATTTTGCTAAACTCTTGGGGATTTTTAAACATTTTCACGAGTAAACTCTATTCGAAGAATCCCCGATTCTTTTAACTAGCATATTTTTGGCACAAAATGAGTAAGAAAAGTAAATTTCGAGAATCATTCCGCAAATGCAGGAAATTACGCAGTGTTTTCTATCAATAGCAAATAACTCCCTAACCTTGCCCATGTTGTGTCTGATGATCCTGGTGTTGACGGAGTTGTCGAAAGAGTGGATCGACTCTAGCCAGTCCTCCGTGAAGTACTCGTCATCACTGAAATTCACTTCATTTTTAGATTGCTAGACAATTCGGTCTGTTGCATTTGCCATTCTTACTCCTTTGTAACGTTCGCCTTCTTTTCAGAAAAATTCAAGAGGAAACGAACAAGGTGGGGTTAAAAATGCACCAGGTTGAAAGTTCATCTATGTAATTTCTCTCGTCTCAGAAAACTGAAATGGTAACAGCAATATGATAGCAGGACGGCACGACTTTTACCAAGTAACATCATTCACTTATAGAAAGTCGTGCCGTCATATGGTGGCTGCCAACTTAAATTTCCAAGGATCCAAGTTTCAATCCTGACCTCAAATGGAGAATCTCTGCGAAGATGCGTCCGCTCTTGAGGGAGGGAATGTCGAGGTTGCACCCGACCGAGGAGTGAATCAGACTGGCCCATTTCATGAGCAGCGGGAAACTCTCCATCACTTCTTCAGGAACACTCATTTTGGAGGGAAGGGACAGGACCGGTCAGATGGTCAACTGCAGATCCAAATGCGGAATGCGGAAGAACACCACAAAACTTCTCTTGCCTCACTGCACAACAACAGCTGAAAACAGACATTGAAAAAATCAACTTTGAACGAAAAACAAAAAATCGAGAATGAAAGCGAACAAAAACAAACAATACGGTAAATGAAGTAATGAGAAGGAACGAGATTTGAAGAATGGGAAGAAAAGTGTACTCGAATTTTAAAATTTCGTTGATCTTGAAGAAAGTATTGAATAAAGCCTGGAAATGATCATTTCGCTGCATTTCGTCTGAGAATTTCATGATTCACCCAATTCCATTGTTCATTTCACGATGAGCGCCCCATGTTCCTTTGCCCGACTTTTGATGCCTGATCAAATTTTCGGAAAAATCAATTAGCCTCAGAGCAGGTAATTAACCAATTTAATTACCTCACTAACTATCAAAAATTAAGCTAGACCATGAAAATTCTTATTTTCCTATTACTGATTCCGGGCTTCGTTTGTCAAGAGGGATGTGGTGTGGCGTCGAGTTCAACCAAAAACGCCCCTAATCTGGATGATTTCGAATTCGGGGTGGGTTTCAAAAGATTTTTTTTTTTCGATTTGTAGATTTTAGAACGATGAGAATCGCCTAATCGGGGGTTTGAGTTCGCACATGTGGCCGTGGATGGTGCAGCTGACCTACAATGGGAGGCACAAGTGCGGGGGCGTTCTCATCGACAGGGAAATCGTCCTCACCGCAGCTCACTGCTTTAAAAAGTAAGAACTTGGGTCGAAAATAAAGGGAAAAATGAAAATGGAGAAATGAAGAAAAATGAGCAGGCGGTCTATGAAGAATCGAGAAAAGAAAACGCAAGTGAAAGAGCGAAAGATGCCGAAAGGTTGTTCGTTGTTTCGAAGAATATTTCTTTTCCCTTCGAAATTTTAGGTTCCCGATAAAATTAATTAAAAATTTAGCCTGAACCCTGACAATTTCAAAGTGCTAGCCGGAGGCTATTGGATTCACACAGGCCGCCCTCATAAGATCGTTCAAGTCAAAATGCACGCCCTCTACAATATCTTCTGGGCTCAGTCGTACGATATCGCGCTAGTCAAGTGGGCTTTATCTGTTCGCAAAAATGAACTAGGGAAGTTTAGAATTCAGCCTCCGATAGAGATAAGCAATCGAACTTCGACAATTTGTCTACCCAAATTTAATGTGCCTGACAGGCAGATTTGTGTTGTGGCAGGGCGTTTTCTTTCATTTTTTACTGTTGGAAAAAATGCTCATTCAAATTTTCATGAATCGAGAAGGGCTCATAGAAAAAGACACCAGGACACCGGGACGCCAGTTAGGAAAAAAAAACACCACTTTTTCTAAGAAATAGTATGAGGAAGCAAGAGACGAAAAGAAAAAAAAAGTAGTATCTTTTTCTATGAGCCATCGAGAAGATATTTTCAAAATAACTGAGTTTCGAATTAAAAATTGACGTAAAAGCTTAGAAAAAGCAGTATACTCTGTTACGCAGTCAGTTTGAGTTCTAATTTAAAATCATTTAGGCTGGGGCGCCTTAGGGGAGGAAGGATCGGTATCTCCAAATTTGAGAGAAATTCACGTGCCGATAATGCCGATATTCGAGTGCAACAACGACCAGCACTACGCAGGTCGAATTCACCTGTTGTCGATGATTTGTGCAGGATATAGCCAAGGAAAAGTCGATTCCTGTCACGGGGATTCAGGTTGGATAATTTAATTTTAAAAAAAGAAAGAAAACTTATCGATCCATTTAGGAGGACCCCTAATGTGCGGAATTGATGGTCGCTGGGAAGTGCATGGAATTGTCAGTTGGGGAGTTGGCTGTGGAAGGAGAGGTTTGTCAAAATTCAAAGGGGAAATTATTATTCCAAAAATTTACCGAAACAAAAGCCCTAATTCTAAATTCAAAGTCGAATTTTGTCCAATCTAGCCTACAAAACGTTCTCGTGAAAGATTTGACATATTCCGAACCGTCCAAATGTCACCTCTATTTAAATTTCAGAAAAGCTATCATTTTCTTACTTGAAATCAAAATTCTAGGCTTTCCCGGTGTTTATGCGAGCGTCAACGCGGCCAAGCCTTGGATTGAGCTAGAAATGATAGGGATGAGGAGTTTCTAGAGCATGAGTTTGTAGAAGAATGTTGCGTAAAATTTACGCGAAAAATATGAGCCGAATAAAAATATTTGAGATACGAAACGCCTGCATTAAACAGGTTCAATTGGTCAATAAATTGGAAAAATGATAAGATCATTTATTCGAAGAAAAAACATTTCCAAAGGGAAAAAGTAGGAATGTACATAAGCACCAGTTTGAATAGACTAGAAGCGAATTGTGAAATGGATCTTCACCATATAAAAATAATATCATAATTTATCGTGTATCTAGAGAACCATATTTTGGTCTAATTCAAGAAAAATACCGAGTTTAGAGTAACTGAAAATATCAAAGCTCAAAGAATCAGTATCTATGCGATAATAAATTATTTTCTATAAAATACCCCGAATCGATAAGTTTTTGAAGAAAATAAGTGCAAGTTAAGGAAACTGAAAAGTTACATTTTCCTTCTCGTGGCAGTGAAACGTTCCTGATAACTCTCGTAGCCTGGCAGGTGTTGAAATTCGCTGTCCTAAAAGTAAATTGAGTTTTGGCAGAAAAGCTTCTGAGACTTTTATAGAAGTATTTTGGGAAATTCCACCACAACAAATTACTCAAAAATATCATGGAGTATGGAATCAAAATTATTGACAGGAGAAAAAGTTAGGTGGATGTTCCAAGAAAACAATCAAAAAGATTTATGTTCAGAGTGTGGGATTTTGTAGAAAATTTATTGAAAAAAAACGAAGAACTTACCTGGAAGAGATTCCCCCGAAAAGCGATTATCGAAATGGTCGATTCCTCGAGAAGCTGCTGCGTGAATTCGGTCTTTGCCAGGCAGTTTTCCTCGACTCGCAGAATTTTCAGGTGCTTGTTCCGACTCAGGCTGGAAGCGTTCAGATTGTTCAGTTGGTTCTGGTTCAGATTCAGCTCTTGCGCCTTTATTTCGGAAATCTGAAAAGATTACTTCTTCAAAAGGAATAAACTTTCATTCCATGATCCACAGGTTTGCAAATAAACAAATGAAATGGTTATTTCAGTCGTTAAATTAAAGAAGAAACTTTAGAAGTGTGATAATCTGAAAAGTAAGAAACAACTCACTTCATCAGGCAATTGTTCGATTCGATTCTGCGACAAGTCGACCATTTCGATGGACAGCATGTTGCACAGAACAGAAGGGAATTCGACGAACGCATTCGAGGCCAGCGAGATCGTTTTTAGCTGAAAAATAGGAGGATTGACAATTTTCACAGACCAAAGTAATTACTTGATTGCAAGCGACCAGCGAATCAGGCAACTTTGATATGTGAGAATTCCCACTCAGATTCAGCACTTCCAACTTTCGGAGACTGCCGATTTCATCAGGAATCTCGGCTAAATTAGGAATTTTTGAAAAAAAAACAATCGCGAAAAAAACTGACTCAATTGATTGCCAGATAGATGTAGTTGTCGTAGCTCGCAGAACGAAGAAATCGCCGTCGGCAGGATTCGGATCTTGTTCTGACTCAGGTCGATGTTCCGCAAAATGTCAGCTAACTGAAAGAAAATAAGTAAACGATATTAAAATCGATAAAGTTCCAGTTCAACGTTATTTTTCAAGAAAACCGACCTGACAGGCCTCTTCCGGGAAATTCTTCAAATTGCTCGCCTTCAGCTGCAAAATTCGGCTTTTCCGCGAATTCTCCAAATGCTTCTGGACATCGTGAGCTGGTGATTTCTTTCCTGAAGCAGGAAAACGACAATCATCAAAAATCGGTTGTTGAAAAATCAACCTACCGATCTTCAAACCGCCCAACTTGTTGCCGGAACTCGACGATTTCGACGTGTCGTTGCCCATTTGAAACGTGGATTTTCTGGAATTTTAGAAACTTGAAGAATTTCATAAAAATATGAAAAAAATGAACGGATTTTGGTAAATGACCGGGATTTAATGCTTCGCGTTTACAATCCAACTTACGAGATAAGCATCGAGCGGTGAGACACAACACATCATTGGATTATCGAATGAAGGAACAGGGCTAATTCAATCAAATCTTCATTTGTACGTGCACAAATCGATAAACGGATGAATGAATACAAATAAATTTAAGAATCTATCACGGACTTTCTAAATGAAAAACTAGTAATATCTTGATTTTTTTAGAAAGTCGTTTAGTCTACTGCAAATCATTAGGACCAGCCAAAAACACCCATTGATTGAGAGATTTGACACCGAAAACTATTATTATCCTTTCAAAAATCAAGTTTTAAACAGAAAAGAGATGAATTTCATCAAATGGAAAACTACTTGGAAGAAATTCTAAAAAGTGATCAACAGTGACGAGTCCCATCTCGAAGCAGCTATCTGTGCTCCTGTTCGCCCTCCTTCTGTGGCTCGTTCTTGTACGTCGCACCGAACACAGTCACTCCAGCCACCATCGCTGTTACCTAGAATCGTTTTTGATAAAGAAAATTTGATCTTTAGCCGGTTAGTTAAAATCAGCATCGAATAAAATTTCAAAATGTTCAAAAAAAGAACTTTTAGTCTGATTCTCAAACAAAACCAGCATTAAAGAAAATGCAAGTTTGCTTTTGATTGAAAATTTTCGAATTAAAAATATTTTGAAAATTTTAGTCTACCGTGAAGAACTGCGCCATAATACGGTACTGCATCATCTTCTGGGTGCCCATTTTGTCTCCGTAGAAGGAATTGCGGAGCATGCCGAGCAGAGCCGCCACTGTTAGACCCATTCCCGCGATCACAAACGGATTGCCTGAAATGTTGACATTGTTCATAAATTTTGATGTCTCTATTGAATTTTATACAAAACGCATTCAGAATGATATCAAAATATGAGTGAAATATTGTTCGGAAAAAATTTGCATTCTCTTTCTATTTTTTTCAAGTAACTTATTCTTGTCTTTTGGTAATTTTTAAAACCATCTTTGATACCTTCCAAAATGTACCTTCTCAAAGACGGGCATTTAAAAACTCACTTCTTGCATTACTGAAAATTCCCGTGGGTGTAGATCCTCCAGTCTGTTTGTTCGAGTGATAGGCAATGTCTGAGGGAATTTGTGGGATTCCCGTGTAGTGGCCAGACTTCATTCCAGGACCAATCTTCGTGCTTGGGTGCGCACTCGATGAACTCGACGGGGCCGTCTCAAATTATCGATTATACTTTGAAAATAGAATATGTGATTTTTTCAATTTTCACTCCAACATAAACAAGTGAACAAATTTCAAAATAATAGACTCAAGTCGACAATATTTTTGGTGTATTCATTCGTGATTTTGATTCGGAATCAAAACAACAATACTTTTTATTTATTCTAAGGAGTACACGGCAACTCCTCGCTAACAGTACTCATTTCCTGTACACTCTGACCTCTTTGCTTTTCACCATAGTACAAGGCGAGAACGAGCAAGCATAAAAATGAAGGAGTTAAAAAGAAAATAAGGAAAATCGACATGCTATCGCGACAGTGAATATGCCGCATTTTGCCTTCTCTGTTTGTGTGCACCTTGTAAGCGCAATGGTTGGGGGACGCGAAGCGGCAGAAGCGATGATGCGAGATGCAAACATCTCTGCGTTTCTGCACTTTCAGCATTACACTCCAACTATCTCACTGTTAGCGAGGAATTGCCGTGAGTAACTCACCGATGAAGCATCGTGGATCCCTGCTGTTGTCATGAACGCTCTCCGGAAGAAGCCCATTTCACTTGGATTTTGAAATATCTCGATTTTCTGCAAAACGGGCAATCGATTCTTGCAGCGCACGATCAAAATAACGTGAATGAACTGGCAAAATACTCGATGGGGAGACTTGAAAAACAACGCGAAAAGAAAGAAAAAATCGCGAAATATAGTTGAAGGCTACGTGATCTATGTTAAAAGGATGGAATAATAGAGTTACGAATTCAAAATAAAAACTAATCGAAAGAAAATGTAAAATGTGGGAATATTTCGAAAATCGATAGATGTTCAATAGTGGACAAACGAGAAACTAAAACTGGCACCAAAGTTCAAATAGACCAAATGCTCAAAATGTCAAAGACCTCGAAGATTTAGAAGTTCTAGCAGATTTTAGGCTTACAAATGCGTAAGAGGGGATATTTATACGACCTCGTGGATGAAGCAGGGAATTGCATCATTGAAAAAATGCGGTTCACTAAAAAAGAACAAAATCATGCTGCTTTTCGGGCGGCACGTCCAATGCAAAACACAGAGAACGAGTGAAGTGGGAGAGAAAGGGGGAGATGAGGAGGGAGAAAGATGCAGAGTGGTAGAGAGAAAGAGAAGAAAAAGAGAAATGATGACATTTACACTCCACAGAAGAGTGAACCTAAAGACAGAAAATGAGCGTTCATTGCTCGAACTATATTGCAAATGATTCAATATTCATTGGTAAGAGTTGTAGATCAAATTAGAGAAGAAGAAGAATTCTTACAAAGAACGTTTTAGATACTGGATTTCTGAAAAGAGATATTTTTGTTTTTAAGGAGATAAAAATGAAATGAATAAAAAAGAAAATAGAAGAAAAGATAAAAATGATGATGAAAACTGCGCATGCTGATCAATGATTTTCAGAGATTCTCATTTTCGGACACTTGTTCTATTTTCGTTTCATCTTTCCCGCTATCATTCTCATATCATACCTATTTCTGTTCTTTCCTTACCTTTTCCCTTGTCTTTCGTACTTTGACCCGCATTTCTTATCGCCAATCACAATGTGATTCTCTTTGCTATCCAATTTCCATTCGCATTCCATTTTTGCATGTTTCCATGCTTTACTTCAATTGCGTCCGCTTGACGCCAGTCCAGTCTATTTGATTTTGACTCCAATGTTGCCTTAGATTAATTGAAATCAGAGCTTTTCGGAAGTTTATCTATAATCTCTCTGAAGATCTTTAGCCGCACAGCAATTTAATTTGCCGCAATATTGCGTAGTCGCGACAAATGTAAAACTCCGATCGAACCAAGATCTTTTCTATCTAATCTTTAATTATCATTCTCTAGTTTTTCGATTTTTAATTTCATTGGTTCTCATCAAGGATTTTTAATTTCATTTTAGATACTCCCCTAAGTATTTCCTTTTGTCAAAATTGATTTGCAAAATTTGACACCTCCTTGAACCTCTAAATCCTTCAGTTTATATTAGGCTGTGTAGGTAGAAATAAGTCTGGCAAAACTTTTAATTCGTGGAGTAAACTGTCAACGATATTCCTTCTATTGAGTTGTCTAGCGTGACCGAAGTTAGATGAATTATGTGTTATTCCGTATTTCTTCAGAACTTCATACATGCATAAAATTTATCTTTGGTACACTTTGAATTCGTAAACTTACTTTGATTTTTTAAATAAATATTTTCCTCTAAAAATAATTATGTTTTAGGTTATTTACTTTCCTATGTTGCCGTCACGATTCTTCCGGAGGCTTATTTCCGAGCAACGTCGATTTAAATCGAGTATTCTGGACTGGCAACTAAAATCCATCGTCAACACTAATGATACTCTCGAATTGACGGTCAAGGATGGTGAGAATTTTCGTCTTATCATCGTATTTTACAGTTCGAATTACTAAAGATCAACATTTGGTCATTTTTAGAGATGGAAATTGATAAAATTCCCATCTTCAAAAGTTTTTACTCTTGCTAGTTGATAAGATAGGCACCAATGTAGAAACTACGAGGCATTCAAAATTCATTAAAGATAGACATTAACTTTTCATTCGATTTTTCCACATAGCAATGTGATCACGATTCCAGAAAAATCATCTTCTCGTAGCTTATTGATTCCATTCGCGTGGTTGCGCGATCACTGCAATACACACAACTATCACGCAGCCACGAACCAGAGGAAGAACAGCATGCTGAATATTTCTATCGAAGCACAAATCGGTAAAAATTCGAACGATTACGACTCCACCAAAAATTTCTCCTGGACACTGTCCAAACTTTCCAAATAGTCCATCTTCGAATTGACTGAATTTTCCAATATGTCGTATAAAAACGAGTAACCATAAAATAATTGGAAATAGAATTTTATATCTTTCTCGGAAATAATCATTATTTTATGATACCATAAAAATTATGATGTAGATCACTCTTCGTGATAAGAGATAAAATTATGCTCATTGAATAAGCGATTGGAATTGGACTTTGGATTTCAGAAAATGCTTCGACTTCCTCTCTGCAAGATGATGTTCTATCAATTCGCTGGAAAGATGGAAAAATTTCCAAATTTTCAATCGACGATATTCTCTCGAATTCTTTAAATCAAGATGCACAATCTTCAATTGGTCGAAAGAACAGTTTGGTTGAATCTTGGGATAATTCAACCTTGAAAGAGATACCTCAAATGCGACAGTAAGATTTTTTCATGCTTTTTGAGAAATATAAAAAGTTGAAGGTCAAGCGTATCCCTGAATGCATTCTGCCTGAATTTTCTCCGGTATGGATTAGTTATCGTTAATGAGGTAGAAGCTACTGCCCAGGTAGGAATTTTCTTTTACAATTTATTGAAATATTGGGCTGGTCCACAAGTTCGCAGCGCACCTAATAACTTGCTTTGTACTTAACGAACCCAAATGGGGTTTTCGGTTTTAAGACCTCTAGCGTATGAGTTTTTACATAATATATCTCAAAACTCCGTGGCTTCATTGAGTACATGTAAAGCGACATGGTTTTACATGATGGTCCACTGACGCGAAAAATCGAAAATCTTGAAGGTGATTGAACCGTTTCAAACCTGACATCAATCGACTCGTCATTGAACTCTAAACAACTTTTGTGAAGCAACCATGCAAACACTTTCACTTCTTACAATTCTGCAATCGATTTCCAAATTTTATATTATCGCAGAGCACTTATGCAATGCTTCAATATGATATAGCATTTGACAGGAAACTTTCATAATGTAAAAAGAAATTAGCCCTTGATTATGATCCCCAAAAGTAAGATTCGTTTTGCATGGCGTTTACGCATAATATGTGCGAAAGGATGGAGTCGAAAAGTATATATTTTAAAAGTCAATACGAGTGACAAAAACCCCATTTGGATTAGTTATATACAAAGAAAGTTAGTAGGCCCGCTATGAACCTATGAGCCAACCCCCAATAGATCCAATTTTTTAGAAAACCGAAGAACTCTGCAAGAGCATCCTGGCCATTCAAGACACTTTCTTCGGTGAATTCTGGGTGTTCAGCAATGAGTCGAAAGATAACGAAGTCAGGCTTTGGAAAACTTTAACCCTTGTTAAAGGTTATGCATTTTAGGAGGAGGAATACCACGAAGACACTGCATATGGAAATGAAGAGATTGGCCCTCATGTGGATGGAACTTATTTCCAGAACGGATTAGGAATTCAGGTACTTATTCCAAATAATTCTAATAGAAATTCGTATTTTTAGGTATTCCATTGCTTGCATCCTGCGAATAAAGGTGGTGAAACTGTACTGATCGATGGCTATAAAGGTGCTGAGATTTTGAAAGAACAATATCCGGATGATTACGACATTCTCACCAAATATAAGGTACTGTAAACTAAAAGTTTCACAATCAAGTAATCTGGATTTAAAAAAAAAAGATTTCACCATTATTCAAATCGTTTAGAAAGTAATTATCACATTCGAATTTTTTTCCAACCATATTGCATTTTTCAAGTTGTCAAGTCGTTGAAGTTCCAAATTTTCAAGTCGCATAATCTCTTCTTTTTAGATAGACCACCAATACATCGAGAATGGAGGCAATGTGCAATTGCACGCCGTGAGCTCAGGAAACCCGGTTATTCAACTAGATCAACATGGAAATATTGCCCAGATACGGTATTTTCAAGCTAATCTTCGTCCATGAAAAGAAACTTAGATACAACCCCTACGACAGAGCA